>JANHGN010015543.1:0-12787 GCA_024605025.1 Megaceryle maxima
AAAAAAAAAAAGGCACTGAAACAGACTGAAATAAAGGGGGTAGCTGACTTCCCATTAGAGGAAGAGCGAGGAAGCGTGGCAGTATTTCATGTGCTATCCAGTATTCATGGCTTTGCAATGATGCAGAATTGCTGGTCTGTAATGGGGATTGCAACTAGAAATCTTCAATTCCTGATGGTTTAACTATATCCCAGGAAAGTTCTCAGTGCAGAAAAGTGCCACTGAGTGAAAATGGTCATCTTTTTGATTTCCTGTGTTTGGTGGCTTGAACCCAAATTTCCACTTGGTATTATTATATCCTGTTATAACAATACAAGTCATCACCTTTTGACTTGGCTCAATACTGAAGAAGTACAAAGACTAGCCTGCAAAATGGTTGCACCAGATTAGGGCCCAACTATGTTGGTAAAAATATTCAAAACACCTCCCTGCCAAGGACCATTCTTTATTTCTTCTTTTGGTATGTATTAAACTTCAGACTCCAGAGGTGGTCTGTCACATGCACTACATCTAAGGCATGGTTGGTGGGTATTGTTTCAATGAATGGCTTAGAGGCAGATTTCAAGTGTTTATTTTTCTGGTCTTTACTTGTCATCAGGTGTTTCCCAGTGCTTTTTAGAAGTCATTCAATCCCTTTCCCCAAAGCTTTGATGAGAATACACATATATACTACTGGATTAATATGTTTGATATATATGCCAAGTCTTTTCTTTACAGAAACCTTGTTTCAGAGATTGTGGGAGTGATATTAATAAGTGTAAAGCTTTTTAAATGTTTTGATATTTAGGCAATATTTGAGCATCTCACAATGAGTTCAGCATAATGAAGAGAAATATATTTTTCAAAGGAAAACAGCGTGTGTACAGTATTGCAATGTGTCCATTTTCATCTAGCACCTTCATGCAACACTAGTGTTGCTTAATATTTATATAATATATATTGCTATATAGATAGCATTTCATTTCTTGCAAGCAAGAGTCATCCAAAACACAGAACTCTGAAATATTTATTGAAAATGGGAAAAAAGTACTTTGTACCTTTTCCTACCATTCTGTTGAAAAAAAAAAAAGCAGTGGGAGGAGTAGATGAGATGAAGAAACAGATTCTAAAGACTTTTTGAGTCACCAGCTAGAGGGCATGTTGACTTTTGTTGGCCAGGATTTCTTTTTTCCACTTCATATATTCTGCTGGCCTGCTTTACATTGGCCAATTATAAACCCGGAAGGACCCTCCTTCCCCTGTCTTACAACCATCTGATAAATTTTTTGAGTTGCATGGGTATTCTTTGAACTTGAGTAGTTCTAATATTTGACATTACACTGTTAGAAATTTGCTTTACGTTACCTTCACAGAATCATGAAATGGTAGGGGCTGTAAGGGATCTCTGAAGATCCCCCAGTCCAACTCCCCTACTGAAGCACCTTCACCTACAGCAGGTTGCTCAGGAACATATCCAGGTGTGTTTTGGAAGTCTCCAGAGAAGGAGACATCACAACCTCTCTAAGCATCCTGTTCCAGGGCTCTATCACCCTCACAGTAAAAAAGTTTTTCCTTATGTTCAGATGGAACTCCCTGTGTTCCGGTTTGTGCATAATGGCCCTTTGTCCTATCTCTGTGCACCAGTGATAATAGTAGGGCCCCATCGTCTTTACACCCTCCCTTTAGATAATTATAAGCTTTGGTAAGATCCCCTCTCAGCCTTCTCTTCTAAAAAGACCCAAGTCTCTCAGTCTTTCCTCATAAGAGAGATGTTCCAGTCCCCTGATCATCTTTGTAGGCCTCTGTTGGACTACCTCCAGTAGTTTCATGTCTCTCCTGAATGGGAAAGCCCAGAACTGGCACACAATACTCCAGATGTCATCTAACTAGGGCAGAGTAGAGGAGGAGGAGAACCTCTCTTAACCTGCTGGTCACACTCTTCTTTATGCACCCCAGGATACCATTGGCCTTCCTGGCCACAAAGGCACATTGCCATCCCATGAATAATTTATTGCCCACCGGGACTCCAAGGTCCTTCTCCATGTAGCTGCTTTCCAGCAGGTCAACCCCTAACCTGTACTGGTGTGTGGGGTTATTCCTCCCCAGGTGCAGGACTCTACACTTGCCCTTGTTGAACTTCATTAGGTTCCCCTCCACCCAGTTCTCCAGCCTGTCTAAGTCTCACTGTAAGGCAGTACAGCCTTCTGGTGTGTTTACTCACCACTCCCAGTTTTGTAACATCAACAAACTTTCTGAGGGTACACTCTGTCCCTTCATCCAAGTCATCAGTGAATATGTTGAACAAGACTGGGACAAGCACTGACCCCTGGGGAACACCACTAGCTACAGGCCTCCAGCGGGACTCTGTGTCACTGATAAGAAACCTGTGAGATCTGTTGTTCAGCCAGTTCTCAACCCATCTCACAGTCCACACTTCTTGAGCTTACCTATGAGGATGTTATGAGAGACAGCATCAAAAGCCTTGCTGAAGTACAAGTTAGACGATATCCACTGCTCTCTCCTCGTCACCATCACAGTGGTGATGTGCTGGGCTGTGCCTCTGGGAAGAGGGCTATGATCCACCACACTGCCTGGGGACCTTACTTCACTGACAGGGAAGAGCAAGAATCGAGATAGCAAGATCCCATTAGAGGGGATAGTTTTGGGAGCAAGACTTAGAATCTCAGTTTACTTTTTCTTCTGCTTCCCTCTGCAGCTGGCAGGAGGTCTTGTAGAAGTAAATCTCTTATGGCCTGAACATTTTTAATTTTGGCTTACACAGAGGGCTGCCTGTGAAGAATTCCAGTTGTGGGAATTCATAAGATCAGATCACTAAAATCCTTCCTCATATAATGATTGTCCAGTCTGGCTGAGCTGGAGCTGAGTTGCCTAGGGCATAACTTGGGTATTAAACCTTGTTGGCATGAATATAACAAAAATAGAGCTGCAAGGTTCTCAGTATCTTGATCAAAGTGCAGAAAGGAACAGGGTGAACTTGCCCAAGGTTTTTGACTGATTGTAATCACAATTAATGATTAATGGTAACTCTAGTTATCTGCACACACTGAAAGTTACTTAAAAGTAAGGCAACAGAGGTCCTTATTTTGAGCTCTGAGCTAACTAATACAGATAAAGATGGAGCTGAGCTTAGTCTTTGAAAGAAAGTAGCTTGAGGACTGATGTCATTTACACATGGCTGCACAAAATACTCTTGAGGGACAGCTCTAGGACTAACATTAGACCAGGTGTAGAAGTAAGCTGAAGTGGGATGAATCAGCTAGAACTCAGGGAGAGGTCATCTCTTGCATCTTGGTGAGTGCAGCTGCAGAAGCTGCTTTCAGAGGCTTTTTCATAGCAGAGCTCTCCTCTGGCTTCAGGCACTTCCACCCTGCTGGGAATTCTCAGGCTGGCAGCTGTGAGCAGAAGACAGCACTTTGCTAAGAAACCTAGATGTTCTACATTAGTTTAAACTTCTTCTTTTTTTTCTTTTTTTTTTTTTCCCTTAAAAAAAAAACCCAAAAAAAACAAAACAAAACAAACACCAAAAAATCCCCACCAGAAATTCAGAACAAGAGTATATACACACACATGTAAATCAGTCTCTTCCAGTAGCAACTGTAGTAGTGTAGTTGTAAACAGTGCATCACCTGCCAGGCATTAGAACTACAACCTATAATGGATGGATGTACATAACTGAACCCAGATTTGCCCATTACCCCAGTGACTATTTATGCTGTTGTCAGCTGTGGATATTGTAATTTTCTTCAAACAAGTCTGACTACCTAGGAGATGTTATGGAACTGTTACATGGTTTAATGCTCACTGGCCACAGTGTTTGTTTAGGTTATGGGAAAGCTCAATGCAAAGCCATTCCAGTACATAGATTTTGGAACAGAAAGTTTCTAGTGCTTCAGCTGGTTGAAAGTCTCTTTAACTCCTGAACTCTTGGACCTGCTAGGTGTTTCAAGGAATACCATGTCAGCTCTTGGCAACTTCTTGGACTTTTATTGCTTTGGATAAAAAAAAAAAACAAAAACAAAACAAACCAGTCCCGCATATGGGTAAACCTGTAGAACAGTTTAAAATAACGAGCAAAATACATTTTGCCCTACGTTCTTCACACTCTTTTCTGATGTTGTGAGAGATGGAGCTGTTTCTTTCCCAGCTATTGATATCATAAATGAAAGACAGCAAAAATGATGAGGCTAGATGTTTGTGTGGCCCGTGTAAGAGTCCACTGAGACTACACCTGCCTTTCTCTAGCCCATGAAGAACAGCTGTAGCTGGAAATCTGCTTTGGGTGCTGTATGGGGAAATCATCCAATTGGTTACATTGACAGCATGATCTTAAGAAATAACAAAGGTGGATTCCATGCATCAGTACAGGCTAGGGGTTGACCTGCTGAAAAGCAGATCTGTTGAATTCTGTTTCAGTTCCATTAGAACTCCCACCAACTGGGAGTCCTGGTTGACAGTAAGTTAACCATTAGCCAGCAGAGTGCTCTTTTGGCCAAGAAGGCCAATGGTATCCTGGGGTGCATTAAAAAGAGTGTGGACAGCAGGTCAAGGGAGATTCTTCTCCTCCTCTACGCTGCCCTAGTGAGGCCACATCTGGAGTATTGTGTCCAGTTCTGTGCTCCCCAGTTCAAAAGAGACAAGAAACTACTGGAGATAGTTAAGCGCAGGGCTACAAAGATGATGAGAGGACCGGAACATCTCTCTCACAAGGAAAGGGTGAGAGAACCCGTGTCTGTTTAGCCTGGAGAAGAAAAGTCTCAGAGGGGATCTTATCAATGGCTAAAGGGTGAGTGTCAAGAGAATGTAGCCAGTCTCTTTTCAGTGGCACTCAGCAACAGGACAAGGGCAATAGACACAAACTGGAACACAGAAAGTTCCCCCTAAACATGAGGGCAAACTTCTTTACTCTGAAGGTGATGGACCCCTGAACAGGCTGCCCAGAGAAGTTGTGGTGTCTCTTTTGGAGATTTTCAAAACTCACCTGGACATTTGTCTTTGAAAATTCCCCAGGAAACGGCACAGTCTCTCTTGCTTTCAGGGCAGAAACAGGATTCCTACGTCATTTGAAAATAACATGTGTTGAAAACATAGATGGTTACACAGTAGATCTGTAGCCTGGCTGGTTCAAAGTGACTTCTCTGTGCCAGTTTTCTTCTTCAAACCTCGGTCATCAGAATATCTCACAGGGGGGCTAATGGGAGCAAATGTTATTAGCACTGGATGTTGCTCGGCATGTGAAATTCGGTGTGGTGGCTGTAAACACTGATAAAAAGGAAGAACACCTAGTGAGCTCTTTCACTCCAAGGTAGATCACAAAATGGGTTTGGGTAGTACTGCACCTACTGAGTTGATGGCATGCATCAGCATTCACAAAACATTCAACACTTCCAGGAGCCAGAGTCCTGACAGTGAATGGTTTGACTGGTAGATGCCAAAATCACACTGGCCATTCTTTGGGCTTGACTTGAATGTACACTTTATGCAGTGATGGAGGAGGGAGCCCAGGGCTGGCACTTCAGAGTAACAAATGATCTGGATCTAGCCTACACCTTAACCAGGTTAATAAAATAAACTACATACTTCCTTGCCACTGTGTTTGCAAACCCCACACACTCTGGGAAAGACTTGGTGGTGGCAGGTAAGGATGGGGATTGGGACATTCATATAGTATTAGGGAACTTCAGGTTTAAACTTTCTTCTCTGACTGAGAGAGGTGTCCCTCTCACTTCCAAGGCAGAGCACAAAGCTGTGAAGCATAGCTACTCTGTGAGAAATACTGAATGAATAACAGGCAGTAGGACAGCATGACCGGCTCCGGCACCAACGGGCTCTGTGGTGCCTGCTTTGAGTCCACCACAGTACAAGACAATTGCACTGCTCTCCACCTTTCTCACTGACTCAAGTGACAAAACAGATCTACAGGTCTGACAGACTGATCTGCACATTTGCCTCCATGATCTGGAGCTGGTCTTTATTCCTCTGGCAGTCTGGCTCCAGGAGTGTGAGCAAAAGCCAAGCAACTGAAGTAGAAATATCACCAAGAAGGAAAAAAGCCATTGGAAATGCATGTGCAGACCATGTGTAGCCTGAACTTAGGTTTGTGAATAAATATTTCAGTTACCATTCTTAGTCTGAGTTTACTGCTGGCAGTCATCCTGTGCTGAGCCGTGGTGTCACTGAAGATGAGCTTAATATTCAAGGTAAGTTGGAAAATGGCAGCAATGCAAATTTTCTGCCAATTTTAATATGAGTTTAGCAACTGAACGTATCATTCTCTACACACACTATGTTTTGGGTGTGGAGGGATTGTTTTGCAGAGCAAATAAGGCAAATGGGATTACCCAGCAAGGCTTCTCTGTTAGCAAACAAGTTTTGTCATACAGAGACTCCCAAAAGGACAACCCACTTCAGTTTATGGGTTTGTGACTTGCTGTGTCTCCATTGTCTTGCCATGGCCGGACTATTGTGTTTTGAGGGTAGCACAGAATTCAACGTGCATTTAGACAAATATAGTGCTATCCAACAAGATCCTGAATGGACTGAAATCACTGAAAATATAGAAGAACTATATAGACTGGGACTGGAAAGAGGTAAAACAGAAGAGTTTTTATAGTGACAAGCCTATGAATAATATGAGAGTTTTGGGATTAGACTGTTTTCTAATATCTGAACAACGTACATTTAAATTATTGAGTCACCATAGGAACATGTGCGTGCAAAAAAAACCCCCAAAACCCAAACCAAAACAAACAAAAACAAAACAAAAACAAACAAACAAACCAAACAAACAAACAAAAAACCAACCCCCCCCCCCCCCATACGATTAAGAAGCAACCAGCTAAAATCATGGCAGAGAAAGCCACCACTGGCTACTGAAAAAAAGCCCCACCACTTGTATAATTCTGAAAATCTGTTGATTGATGGATATTAGAACCATATGAAAAATTATTATGTATTAATCTTCTCTTGATTTATGTTTTGGATAGATATCCAATATTGGTCACTGGTGGACACAAGATAATGGGGTAGTTGGACCTTTGCACCAGGATCATGCTTGCTACATATCTACTTTCTTAAATTGCTTTTGGAATTATCCTACTCTTTGTAGGCATATGTATCATACATGTACTCAGTGTGCAACACGGCATCTTAACATTGGCACTAACATGGAAGAAATGGCCGTGGTTTTTATGCTATCAGTGGGAAGTACCTACCCAAATGTCTTGAAATTGTCACCCACGTCAGAATTTTTTTTAAAGTGTGGTAAAAAGTGGTCCTTACTAATACTTTAATAAAAGCCCACTTCCCAGAGACACAGCCCAGCACATCACCACTGCCTTTCAAACAAGCCCATGAGTCTGCTTCCAAATGACCTTCCCTTGTTTTCAGAAACTCCATCTAACCCCAGAGAAGATGTCTCTGCCCCATCCTCCTACCTTCCCCTGTCTATAAAGAACCTCTTCCTCAGCAACCCCTGCTAGCAAAGCAGCTTCACTGGGGTCTTCACATGTCTCAAACCAACTTTCTATGTGCCTCCCTCTTATGGATTCAATTTCATTTATATGTACATGAATATGTACTTTCATATGAAATATGAACTTTGGATTCCTCCAATTATTTTTTACTCTCTTGAGAACTTCCTCATCAATGTGCTTTGATGCACAATATACAAAAGTTGTGTATTAGCTGGAGCAAATCACTGTGATAAGTCTCACACTATAAATTGGATGTATTTATGCTGATCTATTGCCCATACTCTCACAGGACGTTCTGATGTTCAGTCCCATCCCATACTAATGCTCAATCTGCTCAGACTGTTTTTCCTCAACAAATTCATGAGACCTGTTATCCCTCTCACTGTGATGCCATCCAAAGGTTTTGCAGCTAAAACTTCAGTCTGAGAACAACTTTGTGTCCAAGTAGTGGTTACCAGCACATATAAAGCACTACCACAAAATTAACCAAGCAACAAGACTGGAAATGACAAAATGATCACGTAAAGCAAGCATTTCACCATACAGTCTCCCTACAAACAGATGTGAAACTATGGATTTCACAGTTGCAATGAAAGAACATTTTGTTCTGGGACTGCATTTGGGATATGCAAGTTCTGGCAGGAATTATTTAGCTTGAAACAAATGAAGACAAATTAATCGAGTTTCCATTGAATATGCCAGGACAATTATTTTCATCTTGCTTAAAAATATTCACAGAATGTACTTCAAAATAACATCACAAGGACTGACTTGAAAAAAGTGGTGCAAGCAAAAGAGAGGCCTGTAGATCAGGACATGTTTGTAGGTTCACTGCTGAATTTGGCCTTGCAGGCAGCAACAGGCTGTTGCAGTGAAAGGTGTAGCTGGTCCTTACTAATACTTTAATAAAAGGAAAACTAGAAAAGGTTTATGGCCATTTCTGTCCTATTTTCTTTTCTTCCCAAAGCAACATTTTATGAGCTGTAGGAGGGCAGGGGAAGAGGGGGCATGACCCTGAGACCAAGCACTGCTACTGCTGACACAGATTTCTGCACTCAGGACACTGAGTCATGGTGTGGGGGAAGCTGTTCTGCAAGGCCAACAGCATTCCTGATGTCTCAAAAAAAAGTTCCTTATCTCAAGCTACAGCAACAAGTATAAACCAGCTAAGTTCTGATTAACAAAAAAATCAAAATCAAGTCAAACAAAACTTGAGAGAGTGTGATCAAGAAAAAAAAAGATAATGTGATGAACTTTAGAGCTTAAAAAAACTCAAAGATTTTTTAATGACAGAACAGCACTAATGTATTTGCATTTATGAATATGATACTTAAAATTTTCTAAGCATGGGCAGGTATATAACAGAAAAACTTCCTGAAACAATCCCAGAGCAGTCCTGTTAATGCATTTATTTTGATGTTAATTCATGCAACTGCTGAACATAGCAAAGTTGATGCATGGTGAGGCATCCCTCCTTTTCAAGCCATGTGCATTACATTAGAGGCACAACACTGCGCAAAGCAGAACAGTGATCTTAGCAAATGTGGAATTTAAAAAATAAAGATCAGAAAACTTGAAAGAATGCTGTTACTAATATGGGATCCTATGTGCATTTCTACATTGATTGTAGTACTTTACAGGTCTTTAAAGGAAGCACAAAAACATAAATGTGCAGATTATAAACAAAATAGTTTATTTATTCTATGTATGTTTTGAAGGCACTTTCATGTTGCAGTTTAGAACTCCATTTGGTAAGAAAGGTAATCCTTCACAAATCCCATCTTCACTAAATAGAACACACAACTTCAAGGTTAAGTGAAACAACAAAAAAATTCAAACTAAATCTTGACCATAAGCTGCGTACATTCCTGGAATCACAAAAAGAATCCATAAGTACAAAATGTTTTTCTTGGGGATTTTCTAGATTGTTTGCCTTTTTATGAAACCCAGGATGAGATTCATCCCACTGAGTTAGTATCATCTCAACGATGGACTTCTAGCAAAGCCAGTGACTTCAGTTCATTCAGAGCTGACTCCTCTCACCAATATTAAGTACCTATGTAGGCATAAGATGGAACTGTCCTCTGCCAAAGACCCTTCTGTGTTGTCCACAGGGAAAGCTGACATTAACACCATCAGATTTTTACTGGGGATTCAGGGTATGATATGAAAGGAAGATCCATATGTAGTTATCAGTTACAACGTTACCTCTACATTTTGTATGAAAGCCAGTAATCACTGATACAGTATACTTATATCCATATAAACTTCTCATCAAAATATTCTATCATATACCAGGCATTTCAGCACTGTTGGCTCACAGTAGAACCGAGGAAGAAAACTTAGTGCTGTCATACTTCACTGATGAATTAGGCATTTAGGTTTTTTTTTAAAAAAAACCAAACCAAACCAACCAAAAAAACCCTCAAACAACTTCAGTGCTTTAACAACTGAGCCCAACACTCAAAACACAATTCCCTAATGCCTGATCTACTTGAAATGATCAGCCGTTGTCAGTGAAAAGCATTCTGGAAACACAGAGCAAGAGTTCAGCCCATATACTGAAGGTTAAAAAGTCAGAACAAATTCTACCACCTTTTCTGATTTTTCATGTATGATTTCTTGCTTAGACCATGCAAACAATGAGATTCAAGAATTCCTATTCAACTGCGGAGTTCTAACTGCATTGCTGGGTTTTTTGACTCAGCCACTATTAAGTTGTGGTCTCATCTTTTACCATCCCCAGCACTACAGCAACTCTACATTCCATCTCCAATGCACACTGAGCACTGCAACTTTGAGCACACTTGTCTTCACAATAATACATTTCCAAAAATCTCATTAAGCACCCTCAATTCACTTCTGTCACAGGTCTTACACTATGGATTTTCTAACCAGATTCCATCAGCTTTCATCATTGCAATATTTTAGTACTAAATTTTGCATATTCCTTGGTCTGCCAGTCAGTACCAGAGTGCAATGCCTCTTGCTGTTGACCTAAGGGCCTCAGTAGTAAGGAAATGTGAGACAGCCTTCTCTAAGTATCAGGAAAATGTTGGGATTTTAATTCTTTACTCTTCCTTGGAGAAGGTGTAAAGGGATCTGCCACTGGCTAGAAGGCATCAAAGGTAGGCTGTAATTGGCAGCTGGGATCTGGAAGAAGCTGCTGTCTGGTTGGTTTTAGCAGAAGGGGTCTCAGGAAATGGGAAAAGACATAGAGCTGAACCTCCACAAAGGATGTTGGGGTGTCCCTGTGATGGCTGGCAGCACCACCTCTCCAGCTGAGAGTTTCTAAAAACTTGTAACGATTTTCTTTGGTAAAGAAGGAAAGGTCTACAATGGAGGTCTGCAACAGTCTACCTAGGACACCTGAACACCCCAGCCTTTTATATTGACCACACTTTTTGAATTCAAACCTGCTCACACTGGCATCAAGAAAAAATGGCAATGGCACAGAAATAAAAACTGTGTATCAGGGTTTAAATACGTTTTAGTTTGAGCATATCTTGAGTTCCTATCTTTAGTCTCTAGAGCTCCAATAACTTGACCAGATGAAGATGTGGCTTGCATATTTTCCACAGATACAGACTAGTCTCCTTGAAGATGCATTGCTTCAGAAGGCAACACAATCACATTTGACCATGCTAGAGATGGTAAAGATGAGAAAGAATGCCCCCACTGCTCCTCTATTTAGCTCCCAGAACACAGCAGTAATTGGAGACTTAGTCTGACCCTCCTCAAGGGTGAAAATTTGTCATAAATGAAATATATTAATGAGAGAAACACAGCTAACCATCAACAACAAAATAATCCAAAACAAAGTAGTGTGAAATGAATAGCACCAAGGATACTGTGGCCCATACATCCATTCTGTAATAGTGAAAAATGCAGTACCTAGGCTCAAGCAAAAATGGTACTCCAGTGTTAACTGAGCATTGAGACTGCATCCTGACACTGAGCACAGTGCTTTTACACAAAAGTAAATTGGAAGCTGTAACAATACAAAAGTACAAAAATAGATGAGAAGTTCAGTGGTTAGTAAAAGGCTGGTTACAATAAGAGCAACATTCCCTTGAAGTCAGTTTGTTCTCTGAAGTCAATAAAAGCTTTGCTGTTGTCCTCCATGGAAGGACTGGACTTTAACTGGAGACTGCACATTGTTATTGAGCTTAAATTGCCAAAAAATATGTCCTTTGAAGGGAAATTACTGCACATTTTACCACCATAACAAAATTAGAGTACTTGTCATAGGGTGTAAGACATGGGTCCAGTGTTCTGCAAGATGGAGAGTAAACTGTGAAGCTTCAGAAGGGGTTATGTACTCCTCACAGGATTGTTTCTGTCAGTAGCTCCACAACACGATAGTATGCAGCAGATTATTTGATCCTACTGTCATCTGCTTGAACACTCAGACTCCAGAGAGAGATGTGTTTGCTTCACTGAAGGCAGAAATTAGCCCTTTGTCAGGAGCGGGAGATTTTGATACGCACTTCCAGACATAGCCTAAGCCTAAAGATAATTCAGCAGACAAACTGACTGGCAGACACACAGTTTTTGCCATGTGGATCAGAGGTCATGGATGCACTCTGTAGACATTAAAGGCTAGAGTTTAGTATCAAACGAGGAAAAAGAAAAACAAAAGAACAACAAACATCTCACAGCAAGGAGAATTTTACCAGAATCCTTACACATTGTCACTACTGTACTGTTGTTGCTGAGTTAAATTCTAGATTTCCAGTTCAGTGCCCCAGATGAACACCTTTCAAAATAATCACAGCTTTGTTTCTATAGTACTGGCTTCTGAACAGCCTTTGGGTCAAAATGATATTATTGAGATTAATGCCTTGACAATTACGAAAAGAATCAGTTGAAAATTCTTTAAATAAAAGTGGTGGTCCAGGACCTTTACAGCAAACTTGGTCCTTCAAAAAAAAAAAAAAATCTATTAAAAACTTATAATCCATGACAGAACATTCTATTTTAGCTCTTTCATAGGAAATATAAAATATTGCATACATGGGGTGCATGCAGAATATATGGGGCAGAACTCTGCACTCAATTAAGTGGGAATTTTGATGAAGCACTAACTGGAAATCTTATTTTATGGCCACCATCATCATTAAGATTTTTATTATTTCACAGGTATTTTGATGTCATTTAACAAACGGTGCATCATTTGACCTGTAGTAAGTGTAATAAAAAACACATAATATGTCAACAGTGTTGTCACGGTTTAGGGTCAGGGCAACCCCTTAGACCTAACAGATGCTCGCTGTTAACCCCCCTCCCTTCCCAAAGGGGAAGAGAAAAGGAAT
>JANHGN010015544.1:0-22136 GCA_024605025.1 Megaceryle maxima
AGCAAAACATCTGAGATCAAAAGAAATCAAACCTACCCTTTGAAAACTAGAACACTTGAGATAATTAAAAAAGTTAAAAAAAAAAAAAAAAAGACAAAAAAAAAAAAAAAGACACACATACTGGCTTGACAAGTCTGAAACCAGCCACACTGTTCTGGGTTGATGGAGTTAGCTTTCCCCACAGCAGCTCTCCCAGCACTGTGCTTTGTACTTGTGGCTAGAACGGTGTTGATTACACACCCATGTTCTGGCTACTGCTGAGCAGTGCTGGCACAACACAGAGGCCATCTGGCCCCCAAAGGCCAGTAGGCTTGGGATGGGCAAGAGGTTGGAAGGGAACACAGCCAGGACAGGTGACCCAAACTGCCCAGAGGGATGGTCCATACCATATGACACCACACTCAGAAAGAAAGTCTAGGAGAAAGGAGGAGGTGGGGATTTGTTATTATGGCATTTGTCTTTTGAAGGAACTGCCACACGTACTGAGGCCGTACTTGGCAGAAAGTGGCTGGAGATCACTTGCTGATGGGCAGCAGGCAATAAATCTTTTTATTTTCTTTTGCTTCTGTGCACAACCTTTGTTTTTCCTTATTAGACTGCCTTTATCTCAACCCATGAGGTTTTTAATTATATTTTCTCCCCCTGTCCTGCTGAAGAGGGAGAATGAGAGAGCAGCTTGGTGGGTACCTGGTGGCTTGCACTTAAAGCTTCTACTGAAGAACCCTTTTGAACAAAAGGGTTCTCACTTTGCTTCTACTCTCAGGAGTAGGAGTAATGAAAGGTAGGTCAGAGACAGTTTATCTGTACCTAGTCTGGGATATTCCTGCCATTCATGGTGCTTTCATCACAGTTCTAACTATAATGCTAGAATGAACCATTGTGCTTACTTAGTGCATATCAATCACTGCACTTTTGGTCTCGTCAATAAGGTTAGAGTTATGACAATCATGGAAAGAAGAGGGCTTTAAAACTGTATTTTGACAACATGCCAGTAAGTGCCAAATTCTCTGCATCAAGCAGGTGAAAAGACTCTCCTGAAGAGTAATTAATGCAAAAAAAGATCTGTGTTTAACTGTAAGAGCGGTATCTCCGCGTGAGACAGACCGTTCAACACTTCAGCATTACAGAGAGCACTTGGCATTTTATGGGTGTTTGGCACTGGATTTATTTACTGGGTTAATTTTTCCTCATGGGCAGTGTATCAGAGCCTCTTTGTTAATAGAGCAGAAAAATGTACATCAAAATTTAATGGCATGAATCTTGTTTTCCTATTTTCTCTTTCATAGGGGAATCACAGGTACTTTTATTAATCACTGTTCAATGAGGCAAAAAAATAAGTTATGAGAATGAAAAAACTTACCCAGGTCAGTGGAGACTGTCTCAAACTGGCTCAGGGCTGCACCAGCATTTGCTGACAAGAACATCTCATCATCTGGAGTGAGCTAAATTAAAAAAGTCCACAACTGTGAACTTGGTACCTTAACAGTGAGTATTCCCACCACTGTCATTCCCCCCACCTTACATGAACTATGACAGCTAACAGCAATTGTCAATTTGCAGTTTAAGTGGCAGTGTTATTTAACTTATTAAAAGCCAAAGTAAAAATGAAAGCCGC
Source organism: Megaceryle maxima (assembly GCA_024605025.1). NCBI lineage: Eukaryota > Metazoa > Chordata > Aves > Coraciiformes > Cerylidae > Megaceryle > Megaceryle maxima. The sequence continues at coordinate 1,616 of JANHGN010015544.1, forward strand.
TTCCCCTTCCACTGAATTTTTTCTCCGTGGTGCCTCTATGTGCACCACAAAGTTTCAAGCTGACTTTCAGTGATAATTTTTTCTAAAATAAAAGTAAAATAAAATTAAAAAAATTAAAATAATTTAAAATTAATAATAATTACCTGTGCACCAAACCATGCAAAGGATGTCAATTAATCTTTTTTGGTCATGTGGTTAATTCACTAATAAGCTGAGATCTGAGCTCACTTCATACCATCTACTATGCAATCACCACCAGCTTTGACCATGCAATGGCCTAGAAATGGTTCTCATCCTTTAAAGTGACATTTGCACATTTATATTTTGCTTTTATGTATGTGCTCTGATGCCTCGTGACAGATGCCCATAAAATATTTACAATAACGAAGTAGTAACCTACATTTGGAAAGTTCAGATAGTCTAAGTTAAAACTTGCTCATTTAAGTAGCCTCCTTATTAAAGCAAAGCATGAGTATGTCAAACTGTCCAGTGTTTGCATCAGTTGATTTATTAAAAACATTAAAAAAATAATCAGGTACAGGCATTTTGAATGATGCTGGAATGCAGGAAAATATATTAGTTACCTGTCTCCACAGTCCTTTGTAAGCTAATGTAAAAACTACTTAACATTTTGCAGTACTGGGCACACAAACATTAAAAGTTTACCATCAGTTTTCACATTTAGAAGTGATGTGAACCCACTATCCTAGCAAGTCCTCTGTGGTGTGGGTTACTGGTCATTGTAAAGATAAAGAGGTTATGTCAAAGTGTGGTGAACTGGCTTGTCACAAGTGATCCAAGCAACTCATGCCAGGAGGATTAGATAGCTGCACACACTCAGTTCATAATCTTAACCAGCTTTTTAACCTATTTCCAAAGCATTTTTTTTCTCTTCTGCCAGTCAAACAGTAAAAATATTCTAAAGGAAAGCATTTGCTAGTACCATCTACTTAGAATGCAGCTCCTTTAAGTACTGCACTTGATCTTTTCCATTACATTCCTTCATTTCCTAATAAAGTTGAGCTACAAAGGTAGACAGCAACCTATTTTCTGCATAACCTATCTGCAAAAAGAAATAACTCCTCTTCCACCCTCTAGTGGTAAAAAACCAGGGATTGTTCTGTCACAGCTGTGTTCATGGAGGAAACAATCACTTTATCATCACACATCTCTCCAATTTATTTATCTTACACCAAAAGGTAGGTTTTAGCCCCAATACAAAGGCAAGTAAAGCTCAATGTACATCAAAAGTCTCGGATAGCTCCTGCCAGGCAGGCAGGTGGTAGTGAGCCAGTAAAAGACTTGTTTTGTAGCTTTTATAGAGATCATCAACTTGTAGCAGCTTGTATGTGATACATTCATACCACCCACCAAAGACAGCACTTGAAAGCAGAAGCAGCCTTATTTAAGCATACACTACTATTTGATGTACGTTCAGCAGCGAGTGCTTCAGAAACCAAGCATTCAAATGGGCTGACTGTAAAACCAAGCTGGATTTTATTATTTGCTCATAAATAAAAGTTGTGATTTCTTATTTAAATTATTTCAAATCCATCTTCAATATATAGATTGAAGTCTCTCTTTACCTAACTATCACACTGACACCTTACCTTCTCACCAAGCTTTCTGAGGGCAGTCAGGATTTCCACTTTCTGCTGCGTGTATGTCTCTCGTCCCAGTTTCCCAACCATTAAGTCTCGGTCCATCTGCATACCAGGGGGGAAAAGTCAAAATATAAAAGCTTCCCACTAGTTTCACTCAATACAACAGCATGAGAAATGCAACAGCCTAAATATATCATCAGTTAGCACGGTACCCACAGAAGTACAGGACAGAGCTCCCCATAATTTAAAAGATGGCCATGAAGTTTTTCTGAAGACGCTGCAAATACTCTTTACATCTACCTTAGTATTCTTGATTTCTCCAAACTTGAATCTCTTTATTCAAAGACTGCAACTGAGGTAAAATGATGAATTTGTTTATCACTGATACATGGAGGAATCACACTTCCTTTCACTTGTCCTGGGTCTCAAACTCAGTCTAGATCTCTGAAACATCAAGTTCACTCTTCAGCCCCTCGATACAATCATTGATTCGTAGGCTTCAGATTTTGTATTTGCAGTTAGACTCAGTTCACTATCTGGTAATCACATTTTTTGTTTTAAAGCAAAAAGATAGAAGATAAGAAATACACAGGCTTGTCCCCGTTACCTCAAAACACATTTAATACAACAAATCCTGAAAGAGGCCTTCTCTGTCTCCCGGTGATGCTGCCACTAAGTATTCTAACACACTTGGTACTCCCCTTGCAATCATTACATGTTTAAAGCAGTTCTAGCTCAGATAAACAGTTTGTACAGTAAAAGAGAAAACTTCACCTCTGCCAACCTCGTCCTCAATTGCCTCGGTTGTTTCTTTGCAAACATTCTAATTACTTCTGGAGTTTTAAAAGCTTGGCTGATGGCTGCTTGTATTGCCTACAAGGAAAAGAGCAAGACCTATCAGAACTAATAGGAGTCAGAAGCTAGAGCTGCATGACAAGATTAATAAAGGCTGGAAAGCATCATTAGGATCCTCTATGTCATTTGATACAGAGAGATTTGCCTTTTTTTTTGCATAACCATGGAAGTGAGATGAGAAAAAACATCTGACCTTTACACAGGGCTTGAAAAATCCACTCATCAGCGTAACTATGCCGAGAAAAATGCTGTGAAAGTGTTCATTGCAGTTCAGGTCTTAATTTCTAATTATTTCCAACACCATAAATGGCTATGCTATGCTATCTTTAGCAGTTTCAATGCCCACACTGATGATTACAGCTCTTCTAAAGGTAAGCAGAATGCAAATGATGAGGTAAGTCTCCTACTGCTGTTCAAAATCCTCTACACAGTATCAAAATTATTATGATTAAACCTCACCGCAGTTATGTTTGGACAAATCATGATCTCTCTGGAAACAAACCCCTAAACCATAGGGTTCAAAAGGAACAAATTGTGCTCTAATTAAACATTTGAAAAGAGAGAAAATAGATCAAAAGCTTAGAAGCCAGCATAAAATACAATCAATTCACTAAAAGAACTTAGAAGCTACAGTCATTCCTACAGCCTTTTCATTTGGACTAGTATGAATCTGATAAAAATCAGCAATAAAAGCACAGGAAATTCTGTCTTTATACTGTCGAAGAAGCAGGTGTGAACTTCATTCCTCACAATACATACCATCCTGGATTGTGCCTCAAACATTTTATACTAATTTTCATTATTTTATGTTATTCTAATATTAAGCTTCTGATATCTTTAGTTCCTGCAACTTCCCACTTTTTTTCCTTTTCTTGTTTTATGGTTATAAATTAGAAACTTTTTTTCCTTTTAAAATGAAGAGATCTAAGTGAGTTTTTATATGTACATGTATTAAATAATAAAAACATCAGATACACAGAGCTATCTTTCACATGTGTCTATGTAAAAACTATAGTGAACCACCTGTATCTATTTTCTATTTCATTTCGTCCAGGCAGAACAGGAACTATTTTTAGTAACACATCATCCTTACCAGTTGCATCCCACTGAGCTCGTCCACCAAAGTCATATCTCCAGACATAATCTTCTTCAGTGAGTCATTGATCTCACTCAGCTGTTCTAGAGTTTCTTTTTTGGTCTCTTCATACTCATCTGCATCTAGTTCCTCTCTAAAGGGGATCCAAGAAGACACATTTTTACCACCCAACACAAACTTCTTACCTCATTTAAACAGTACAAAGCCACAGCAAAACACAAAATAAAAAAGCCATGAGATTTTCAAAAGGTACCACTCTCTTCCACCAACCACTTAAGAAAAATACTACCATGTAAGAGGAAGGCATCTATTTTTATTACCTGCATTCCTCCAGATCTTGAAGCTGCTGCATTAATCTATCCAACTGCTCTTCCAAGTTTTGTTTTAGCTTAGTGGTCTCTGTTGTTCCTCTTGAAGCCATTTTCCTGCTTTCCCATGAAACTTTTAAGTTGTTACATGACACTCCTAGGAGAAAGAATATTTTATTGTTGGGTATCAAGTAGCAATTACTGAAAATACTGAGGTCTCACTATATATGGAACAAATTCCACTCTTCATTTGCCCCTTGGGAAGCTACTAAACAGCTTCAACATGGGTAAACTAATAGAGACAACAACCCAGATGCAGGTGTCCGAGGCACCTCACATAGAATCATTAGCTGTAGAAAACTAGAGCACTCTAGAGGCCACCTGCGCTTCTTTGGGTACCAAGGAGCAGTCGACAGCCAGCCGAGGGCAGCGGTCAGACCGATGGCCCCGGGTCACGCACCGACCGGCCCCACAGCCGCTGCCCAGCAAGTTCCTGAGGTTTGCACAACGCCAGTGGCTGCAGCAGCCGGCAGACAGAGAACGAAACGCGTCCCTCCCCCCTGGAGAGAGGAGAGCGACCAGGAGGGCTGGGCGAAGGAGAACCGAGAAAAAGGAATTTGGGCACTATCCGGATCCTGCCCACCCCCGAGGCCGGGGTCCAGCCTGGCTCTTCCTCCCTGGCTCCCACAATTCGCGGAGGTGAGTCCGCGCCGGACCCGCTCCTTCCGGCAAAGCCGCACACACAGGGAAGAGGCCACGACCGCCCTTCTCCGCCCGCCTCGGCCCGGCCCGCCGCCCGGGCCCACCGCCCTCGCCTCACCTGGGGCAGGCCGCGGCGGGCGGGAGCGGTAGTAGCCGAAGGGGAGCGGGAGGCGTCCGCCAGGCGCCGCTTCCGGCGCGCCGGACCCAATGAGAACGCGCCGTAGCGGCGCCAGGCCCAATGAGAACGTGCCGTCGCCGCGTCCGGACCAATGGGAGCGCGCCGCGACCGCACCGCCCTGTGCGGCCCCTCTGCGCGGAGCTGGCGGCGCGGCCCCGGGCGGTAAGCGCGGCCGGCTGGCTCGGGGCGGTGGCGGGACCCGCCGGTGGGGCGGAGGCGGGGGATTCGCGGGGCTAGGGCCTGAGCTTGGGCCGTGCCTGTGTGCAGGCCTCTGGCAGCGCGGAGCTGTGGAGAGGAGCTGAAACGGAACCGAGAGCTGGAGCGCTTGGCGTGCGGGAGCTTCCAGCAAGAGCCTGACCATCTCAAAGTCAGTATTTAGTTGTGTTTATGTCCTACAGCCATATAAGCATGTTTAATAAATATCTGTCTGAAATATCAGTGAAACGGACCAAAGCACACTCACGATTTCCTGCTTATCCACACAAGCGAACAGGTTGGTTTTCAGAACCATCCCAAAACCCATTACAGGCATACGTTAATGGTTTTTAGTGCAAGTATGTGTCCAATCCAGCTAAGCACTAGCAGAACTGCAAGTAGTACATGCTAAATATCGGTAAGACTATGGATAAGTATGATGAGATTATATATGAGCATATATGTAAATGACTACATCACATGGCATCTTGTTTTTTCCTTCTGAAGAAGGGAAAATGATTCAGGATGTCCTATGCTTATGGAAAACCTAAGTGAAGGCCATTTTACTTTGTTTCATCATCTGAAGTCTCTGTAGAGAGGTTTTACTAATATCTGATTTAGTATTTGGCATAAGATGGCATTCGTTATTTTAAGACCTTTCCCAGTTTTGTGGAACTAATCGCTCATTTGCACATAGATCTCCCAGTTCTCTATAGCAGGAGCTGGGCTGCTGCTAGTTTGGATCTTGTGGTCAAGCTGCAATAATTAGAACCGTATCAAGCAGTGCCAAATTATATGTAATTCATCCAAACTATTTATTACAATAAGGATAGGCAGAGGTCCATATACTGCTCAGGCACCAGCTGGGCTTCAATCACCACTGGAACATAGTCTTCTTTTTCTCTCCTGGAATGTGCAAAACTCTCCCCCAGAAGTTCGAGCTATATGATGGTCATTTCATACAAAGCAGATCCCAGCTCTGACGGCACCGTCTTGGTTACAAGGATGATGTAAGAGTGAAGGTAATCATGGGATGATACCTCCATTGTTTTCTTCACTCTCCGCATCAACCATGCAGCTCTTTTCTGTGAATACACTGCTAACCAGAGGAGGGCAATTCAAATGGGGAGACTGAGGGTATGTGCAAACTATTAAATGATATTCTCAATTTCTGTGCAGGTACGAAGCGCTACAAGGTGAGTTGGTGATGCAATAATTGCTCATTTCTGAAGATTGGAAAATTACCTAGCAGCATGCTAAAGGACTTTGACTAAGTCCAGAAAAGACACTGTATATTTTCATCTTAAAGTTGTCTATTATGTTTGCCTTTGTTTGTTTGGTTGTTTGGGTTTTTTTTACAGGAGAAAAGCAACTCTTTTCAAATTTGCAGAATGAGTCACTTTCTTTAGAAAGTGGGGCTTTGTGCTTTACAAAGGCAAGTCTAACTCCCTTCCTTGCCTGTTCCCATAGTAACTCTTCTAGCTGCTGTCCCTGTATTCCCAGTAACACCAAACCCTTCAAACGCTGAACTACTCTGCAGTAACAAAGAATATTTTAAAAGTCTGTGAAACTCTTGAAAGCACAGAAAAGTACTAACACTTGCAAAATGTGAGGCTTCCTTTTATTCAAGGGCTATGTGAGGTTAGTACTCAGTAACCATCATATGGTTTAGCTGTGATGACATGTCCCCAGAACATCACTCAACTTCTTTGTAAAGGAGACAGAGTGTGAGGGTGACCTTGTAGGATTTTTACAGGCAGGGATGTTGCTGTAGAAACAATGGCCAACTACTCAGTGCTCTACAGATATGTCTCAGACATCTCACATGCAGCATATGGAGAATGGCCCATAACGTATTCCAGTTTTTGTTTGTTTAGGGCCAGCCCAGGGGACACCTAAAAAAAAAAAAGTTCTAATAAAGTTTCTCCTGCAATCATGACAAATAATCTCTCCTCATGGAGTTTTTCTGCATGAGCTGCTTTTCTTCAGAGTGGGCAGTATGCTGCCCTCTCTCCAGGACAAGCAGCCTGTTTTCAGGGATTTAATTTTTAAAGGTGCTTCCTCTTGCTTATAGAAGAGAATTGCAACTGCTTTGATAATACAGAGGTGAGGTAAATTGGAGTTCACATATCTATTGCTTATGTCTTGTTCCTAGCACACTTATTTTCTCTACATCCTTGATTTCTGAAGCCCCACAAAAAAATTACCCTCCTTTCTGCAACATTAGGCCACTGTTGGCTCAGCTCCTTGCTTTGTACCTCTGTCCAGGGATAACCAGGAAGGACTAGAGGAGGTGGTTTTAATCTCTTTAAGAACTGGGTAATGCAGCATCACATGAACTGTCACAGGCCAAATGTCGAAGGAAGAAAAATACAGCGTTCAATTGGATTTTTAAATCTGCTTATTGTTAGCACAAAGAAGTAGGAATAACTATGTCTTAATCCAGTGTCTTCTTGTAGGGGCTGGTACCTAGCACCAGTATCCTCCCCTTGGCTCTGTAGCTGTGAGGAATGGCCATGGAAGGTCCTGACAAGAAGACTGAGGTAGTGCTGCTGGCCTGCGGGTCCTTCAATCCCATTACCAACATGCACCTAAGGCTGTTTGAGCTGGCTAAAGACTACTTTAATGAAACAGGTAGGGTGGTAATTTTCATTCAGAAATTTTCATTCAGTAATTTTCAGTCATTCAAAACAGCTCTGCTAACGAGACACTTCAATGTTAAGCTGAATAGTTTGTGTATATAAATGCCTGTTTGACACCAACAGATAGTTTTTGAAATACTAATAGGATTTTGAAGCCACTATCCATGTATGATTCACACAAAATCCTGTAGGCCAAATACGTGACAGAACAGTCTTATACTGTGTTGCATGTTACTAATTCTAAGGAGCCAAAGCATGAGTTTTATAGTTTATAGAACTAAACCTTTCATTGTGCTGCCTTGCACAATGGGAGGAGTGTACTGTACTTTTCCACTGGGCTGACTGTTGGAGCTGGCACTGGTGCTTTTAGAGCTTGCAGTGAATAATGGTTATGTAATAGTTTAAATACAATACAGTGGAAGTCACATCTGCTCAACCACTTCTCATGTTCTTGTGCATTGTGTTGGTTTTTTTGGTTTTGTTTTTTTTTTTTTTCCCCACAGGAAAATACAAAGTAATCAAAGGAATAATTTCACCAGTAGGTGATGCTTATAAGAAGAAAGGTCTGATCAGTGCGAATCACCGAGTAGCTATGGCAAAACTAGCTACAAAAAACTCAGATTGGGTGGAAGTTGATGATTGGGAAAGCAGCCAGAGTGAGTGGTTGGAAACACTAAAAGTTTTAAGGTATTCTTCAGCCATACCCTAAAGTCTCAAGCACCTATAGAAGGATAAGGAATGGTGTTTGCTCTAACAAGTTAGAATAATAGCAGGCGAACCCCAAACCATATGAATAGACTTAGAGATTTCAGAAGTACTATTTATATGAGCATGGTAAATAAAAGATTGCACCATTAGTCTTAAACTAAAGGTGCAAAAAATGAGTGAACAATTTTTTTTAACTATATTGTTTGTTAGGCTTTATTCGATCTTTGTGATGAAAAGATATTCATGAGGAAGGACAAGAGACTAGGACAGGGTAGACACGTGCTTCCCTCATTTCATTTGGATTCCTAAATGCCCGTTTGGGTATTTAAAGGCTGGCGTATTTTCTGAAGGAATATCTTTAAGTTACACATTTTCTACTCCTTCAGTCACTGCTACTTCACTGAGGTTCTTCTTTTTAAAGTGAATTTTTCTTTAAAAAGAAAGAAGCCAAGCTTGGAGTTGTTGCTTTGAAATCTTTGCACTTTGACGATTTTATGACCCAGTTCTCACAAGTCCCTCTTCCAGCAGATCAGTAATTGGGTGGATTGTCTGTGAAAGTAGTGCAGGAAGAAGTGGTGATGGATTATTTAGTAGGCCATACTCTTTCCTATAGTCTTCTATATCTTTATAATATCTAATCTACATCTGTTTTGCAGGTACCATCACCAAAAGTTTTTATCTCCAGTTCCCAGTAATAGTCTGCAGAATGCTCTACCTTTAACAAAGCCAGGACGGAAGAGGAAACAGGAACCAAACAGGCATGACCCCATTAAAAAGAAAAATCAGAGTCCAGAGATAAAAAGTTAAGTCTGTTTGCAAATTAAATGCTTAACAATACTTGCTATTTCAAGGGAATTGCACTGATGAGCAACTTCATACTTCGCTCTTCTGGAATTTTCTCTATCTTTTACTTTGATCCTTACAGTGATTAATTCACCGCAAGGCTAAATGAGCATATTAGAGTTTATTTTCCAGTCCTTTTGAATGGACTCCCATGACCTTTTCTCAGAAAGATCCTTTATTGAGGCCACTAATTATTAATGATATACTCTGAATATTTTCTTGTATTTCATTCCATTATCTCATCTGAAGCAAAAATACAGAGATGTAGCCTAGAAATTAAATGTCCCCATCAAATTATCTAAAAATCTGGTGATCTAAACCAAGCTGTGTTTCTCACTTATTTTTCTTTTTAAGGTGTGCCACAGGTTAAACTGCTCTGTGGAAGTGACATGCTGGAATCTTTTGGGGTCCCCAATCTCTGGAAACTGGAGGACATCACTGAAATTGTGGAAAATCATGGCCTTGTATGCATCAGTAGGGCTGGAAACAGCGTTCAGAAATTCATCTATGAATCTGATATTTTGTGGAGACATAAGAATAACATTCACCTGGTGGAAGAGTGGATCACAAATGACATTTCCTCCACCAAGATTAGGAGAGCACTGCGGAGGGGCCAGAGCATTCGTTACCTAGTGCCTGATGTAGTTCGAGAATACATAGAAAAACATAATCTGTATAGTCCGGAGAGTGAAGACAGGAATGCTGGGGTTGTCTTGGCTCCCTTACAGAAACATGCAAGTGATTCCAAGAACTAACAGGCACTATACAATTAACTTATTTTCTGCTGTGAAAAAAAGCTACAGTTCAGTACAGGAAAATATGGGTTTGGAGGGTTGTATCTTTTGTTTGTTTGCTTGTTTTTTAAAGTAAATAGTGGGCTAATTCTGTGGCTTTAGTACATGCGTAGTTGCTGTTGAGGTTTGGTGCTGTTGAGGTTTGGTGAACACAATCTTGTTAAAATCCAGTAATAAGTTTTTCACATTTGAACGTTTTGTCACAGTTCAGTGAACTAAATAGCAGAATTCACATTTGCATATGAGAATTACAAATTAACGAACAAAACAAATGAAAATGTTCCAATCAGTTTTAATTCAGACTGCTCTGACTGTTATTTATAAAATACAACAGAAACATTTTTAATAACTTACAGTGTCTTACCAAACAAAGCCATTTAATTTCAACATGTACTACTTACTGATGGTAAAACTATATAGTTCCTTTAAAAACTGCCAACATGTGGGTAAACCTTGAAGAACTTATTAACTCTATCCTGGAAGGGAAAAATTGACTGCTGGCTGAAATGGTACTGGATATACCACGCTTTGAGCTGCCTGCCTTTCAAACATCCAGCCTGTTTCTCTGCTGTCATGCAATTTGCTCCCAGAAATGCCTTGTGCTTTACTTTTCCATTCATGTTTCCAGAGTGGTATGTTAAGCTCAGCACTGTTTCTCATGGAAGGACAAACCTACTTCAGAAACTGGTTTCTAGCCATTGATTTAATGGATAGAAATTACGAATAGTTTCATTGCACTGATTCACAGACAGTTGTCTCTTTACTTCAAATAATAAATGAGCTTTTACTTTTGAGCCAAATGCGTATAGCCAGAATTGTTTTCTGTAACTGGAGCTGAGAAGAAATTCTAGGATATTAAGACTGTACATACATGTTTTTCTTTGCTAGAAATCTGGTTTTGAATCTTGTCTGTGTTATGTGAATATAAACTAGAGAGGCACTGTGAATGTCATGGTGATAAATTCTACCTCCCTTTATTTGTCGTCATCCCATTTTTGATTGGGTTCTGTGCCTTATTAAAAATATAAAGGTTTCCAAGATGCTCCTGGAAACAGCTCTTTCATACCATCTCCACAAGATGACTCTGTTCACATTTGTCAGATCAACAAATGGAGCAGAATGTAGGACTCTCAGGACAGGAAGCGTAGATGCTGTTGGGCAAGTCTAGAACCAGGGACATGTTCCAGGATCATAACAGTGACAACCCATCATCCTCCTTCCCTGGACAGGGGATCCCCAAAGAGCTGAGCCAGAGGTCTAAGCTTCCCCAGGAGCTTAGGGGGAGTCTGGAAGCCAGAAGCCAAACTCAAGAACATCACGGGTGGTCCTAGGGTCTTCAGGGCTTGCATAAAACCCACCAGAGGAGTCAAGACACTTGGGAAAACCAGTAACCCGCAGTGGAGCTAGCACTGGACATGCAAACTGGGAGCCCCTCGTGAAGTTCTGCAATTGCCATTCACTAGAACATCTGTGTTCAGCTAATTCCAGCCTGTTAAAGTGGCTGTCTACAGAGAATCTACAAGGAGATTAGTGTAATAAAACCAAGGCACGACTCAGATGTGCATCTGTAACTGCACTGTGACAGAAAGTAGCATCAAAGATTTGTTTGTTTGTTTTTTTTTTTCCCTTGGTGATTCCTGCTTCAAATGTGCTCAGTCTGCCATATTTTCCCCCTAGAGCCTACACTGTCCTTTGATAATCGAGTCTGGGTTCATTTACCATCAACAGTAATAAAGATACCGAAGGATAAATTATGCCCCCCATGACACCTTAGCAGTCAAACTACCGTAACAGATTGAAGATAACTCTTATTGATGGTGTGTAGGAAAGGACAACATCTACTTTTCTCTTTCACTTGCTGTCTATCTTTATGATTGACAAGAACAGACAGCAAGAAAGATTTATTTCCAGCACTCAAGTGCTTCTGAATTAACAGAGCAGATCTTTCTAATGGGAAAGCACCCTAATTATGTGGTCTCTTTTCAGAGTAAAACTGCACTTTAAATCTAGGTTTATTCTTCTAAGTAATGATGCTGGTGTATGTTGATGCACTTTTGTAGTTCTAGAGAAACTGCAAATTCAGTAGGATGTTTTATAAAGCTTTGGTATTCAAACAGTTACATTTCATTGGGTATTAATGTAGTTATGTGTGATGGGTCTTTCAATAAAATAAATTGCATGCAGGATGCTAATTTTAGTTATCTTGTTATTAATGAAATCTGATGACTGCATGATTTTTAAGCAGGTGGAATGACTGCAATAGTTTTGTCTGTACAAAACAGAACATTGTTTGAAAATTACACTGACTGCTGAATAAGGATCTTTTGTTTCCCTAGTGGGATCCAGAAACCTGCCTGTTACAACACTACAAGTGACCACACACTGACAATTGACTGTTCCAATCAGAAATATCCACATCACAGTCAGTGATGTGGCATATTCAGAAATGACAGACAGGTATAACTTGAGTTGTATAACTAAAGAGTGACTAGATCTTATAAAGAATCTATACACTTGAAAATGTAAGGTTTGTGAAGAATGCAGTTCACTAAACCTCTGGATAAAAGAGCTATGATCCATTCAGATATTCTACAAACAAAAATGACTTTGTTTGTTTGTTTGTTTTACATCACTGCATTTGGTTCTACCCTATTAAGAGAACACAGAGCCCTTACACCACACCTGTAATAGTAGCCTTTGAAGTCTTAGTCTGAGATTAAGTACTGATTGTCAGAACAAAGCACCGCATCACAGACAATCTGAATAATCTTAATTTTCCATTAAAATGTTAGAGCCAGGCTTTTGCACAAGGATTTATCCAGCTACTGACTTCACTTGCAAGAGCCAGTAGCATTGCAACAGTGTCTTACTACCATATCCTTGTAGTAACAAATTATGGGTCAAATGTTACTATTCGTGTCCAGGGGAAACATTAATTTGCATTTTGCTGTGCCATTCTTAGTTCAGTACAGGCTAGAGAACAATATCCATCTGCAAACAGGAAACAAGCTTTGACGTCCTCGTTTCCTACTCGTGTGATTCTGTGAGTCATATGGGTCAAACTGCCAGCTCCAAAAATGGAGCTAAAGTTCAGGAAAACTTTATTTTCTCTGCAAAATACTATAATTTTATTCAGCCTAACCAGAGTCAGTAAATAGATAAATGTAGTAGCTATAGGAGAGATTCCTATTTCAAGATTCAGAATAACAAATTCCCTTTCTACTATGGTAGCAACACAGTTAAGATTCCCCATGCCCCTCATTTTGGGGTTTTCAGGTATTCCCACCTAGGAAAACTAAAGACAGAGCTGCAGAACTGGGAACAGAGCTCAGGCCTCTGGATCTGCTGTCTCATGCCTTATTGTTACACAAACTTTCTGCCTGGTAAGGCATCTGAGAAAATAGATAATTTTGTATAGGTATGTTCATTTAACTAGGATGTAACTGACAGCATTAAAGAAACCAGAGCACAAACAGGTAAACTGTGGCACAGCAGAGCTGTGTTGAGAGTCACGTCAGTGAATAATGTATGCAAACAAGATTCACTTTTCACTGTTCTGTTATAACCACTTGGCAATGATGCTGCTTAGTATTTGCTGTAGACATGAACCAACAAGATATCCCACTTATCTCTATTACTGTGTCACAGGTACTACTTTAAAATTTGCTGATACAATACCCTCCACACTTTAACAGTCAATCCCTGTCTGTTCAAATATAGCACCTATTTACAGGGGGTAAAAAAGAAAGAAATCACTTTTTCAATGAATATATAGATTTCAGACCACAAAGCCACAGACCTAATATACACACAGGGAATTTTAGTAATGACAAAAATCTGTCTGAGATTCCCTTTAAAATACCCACAATGGACACAGTTTAAACCAGTTTTTGGTTTGCCTCGCAACTCTTGGGCTATTAACATTTGCTCCACACAAAGATTTCAGAAACTGTGAACTTTTCCCTCCAACACAGCTGGAGCTGATCTACAAATACCCTCTCACCTATTGGCTCAGGAATAGCACCCTTCCCCTCCATCAGAACAGCTCTGCAACCTTATCCCACCCACAGACTTTCTTATATAAGGCCTGTTTGGAAAGCTACTGCTTCATTTTTGCCTTTTTTTTTTAGTCAGGGGTTGGCTGTGTCTTCCTTCTGCAGTCTGGCAATGCCTGTGGATTTCAGTGGAACCTGGAACCTTATCAGCAGTGACAACTTTGAAGGTTATATGGTAGCCTTAGGTAGGTAAAAATACTTGATTTTATCCTTTCTCCCTTCCTGAACTGTAAGAGTCTGTGTTCTTCTAAAACTTAGATATTGCTCAAGTTTTGGGGTTTTTTTCTCTGAAAAAGAAACCAATGGAATCATCTTAGTTTACTTAAAAAATAGGGAGCACTATCCACACTTTAGTCTGTCACCCAAATGTCCTTACAGCTTTCAGGAATTTCTCAGCCTAATACCTGTTAGAATTTCTGTAGCGCTTTCATCCGAGACAGCATATAGCTTGCCATGAAACTAAGAAAGTTCTTGATACTTTATTAGTTTTCTTGTACAAAGTCCCTTACAGACTGTGACAGCAGGAAACCTTCTGTGCTGCCTTCTCCTTGCCTCTCCCCACGCTTTCTGCCTCTTTGACTTGTATAAGCTTATGACCAGCAGTGACTCTTGTTGGTTATTGCACACACAACTAGAATAAAATCAATTTTCTGGTTGTATCTATGCTGGGTGACCTACTTAAATTGTCTAGTTGGTATCTTCAACAAGGTGAAAGAACTATTTTCTCTTTCTCATTCTGTTGTATTATCAATTAGAAACAATGAAAGGGTGAGAATAATGAGAATTTATTCCTCAGTTTCCTAAATAATATACTTTTAATGTGTTAATGTCAAATGGAATAGAGATTCTGTTTGTTACTTGATAATAAACATTGTTCAGCTTCATAAAGGACATCTTAAAATTAAATATAACTCCAATTTTGTGAAAAATGCCATTTGTTTTCAGTGTGTAAATGGGGGGGCTTAGTTACAGAGTAAAGTCAAAGAATCCTCTGGATGATTTACAAGTAATGTTTAATTACTCCTGCCTGGTTGCTGGTATACTGAACAAAGCAAAGACTAAAATCAATATTGTAGAGCTAAAATGATTTTTTTTCTGCCAGGGTAAGTAGAATGAAGAAGCTACTATCCAGTCAGTTGAGTAACTGGGGGGCTCTGGATGAGGATCATGGCTATTCCAAACCCCGTCCTTCCTTCAGCTTAGTATCTGCCTCTAAAGAATAGATTTGCAAATAGTTTGTATTTAGATATTCTTATAACCAGCCTAAGGCTTAATGGGTGTGGCTGCTGCCAGTACTGAATACAAACCCCTCTATGCTAAAATAAACTGGTAATCCTGTAAAACCAGGACTGACAGATTCTGTAGTGCATCCAGTAATGAAGTCCCACTCCAACCATAGACTGTGTAATGGGCCATATGGGTCAACACATGGTAGCTGGACACACCCTGTCAAGAAGATCCCAACCCCAGCCTGCAGAAAGTGAGACACTTCTAGCAGTCCTATAAAATGGCAGGTTTAATCTGGGTGATGAAAACAGCTAGATTAATTAATTCACAACCCCTTGGCTGTACCCATCCACCATCCTGAAAGCTATCTGAGGATGCTATTGGGATGCAGTGTAGTTCAGCTGCCTGCCAAATAGCTGGCCTGTTCCTCTAAAGTAACAAATGTTTACTAGAGAAACAGAAAAAACTCTGAAAGTGCTGCTTTAAGCTCAGTATCACCAAGAATATCAGGATTCTCTTAAAGGTGAGCTGTCATTACAGATAACCAGGAAATCTTTTGACAAGTGATGTTTTCTAGTTCCACTTACAAAGTATTAATAGCAAATAGCATCTGCTGACAACAAGCCTGACTAATTCATTTTAAGACTGCCCTTCATTTTACACTATTTAAGGCCCAGGGTGCAAAGATTTCTTGTTAATTTACATGCTGCTTTTCCTTTGACAAAGGATGAGAACAGGTATTAACTGTTTCATCTAGCTAAGCAGGGGGCAAGTCTGAGACCAAGTTGGGGGTGTCTGTGTGTGGGGAAAATCAACTCTTTCTAACTTTAAAGGACACTTCTGACTCAAAGTCACAGAAATTTTGCATAGTGCAACAATTGAGTAAAATGGTTTCCAAAGATTAACATGTGTGACTTGATCTGTGTAACATACAGCTTTAAACAAAAAAAAAAAAAACAACCCAAATCCAACCCAAACAACAAAACCTTGCATAGCAGTAAGGTGAAGCTACCCAATAAATTCTTCTAGTAGTGATAAAGGTAAGTCTTGGCTGTCAAAATGCCTGGTGATAAAGGCAACTCTGACCTTTTTGCCTCCTGTCCAAGGTATTGACTTTGCAACACGCAAGATAGCAAAAATGCTGAAGCCTCAGAAAGTGATCAAACAAGATGGTGATTCATTTTATATCCATACTACAAGCACATTCAGAGATTATCTGCTTGAATTCAAAGTTGGAGAAGAGTTTGAAGAAGATAATAAAGGCCTGGACAACAGAAAATGCAAGGTAAGATGGAATATATAGAGGCCATGCCAAAATTAAGATGCCACGATCAATCCAGCTACTTGAGCTGTAATTATTTTCAGAATACTATTTGTAACACAATGCAGAGGTAGAAGCCTGAGTTAGACAAGTTTTGCTTTCTCTCAGGAGTAGTATTTAGATCCCCTTTTATCCAGGTAAAAAGGATCTTGTCTAAGATTACATTGTAGAACTGAGATAGACATACAGAAACACTTCTTTGTTTCCTCTTCCCCAGAGCCTCGTAACCTGGGAAAATGACAAACTTGTCTGTGTCCAGACTGGTGAGAAGAAGAACAGAGGCTGGACTCACTGGCTTGAAGGAGATGACCTCCACCTGGTATTTACTTCAGATTTCTACTAAGTCTGTCTCTATATGACAAAAAAGATCTAGAATGTGGTTATGATGTGCACGAGTCTTCTGGCTCTGTAGCATTGGTAATGGATGTTTCCTAGTGAGCACATGCTGCTCTGATTTTAGTTTAGCTGCAACAACTTAACTGTTTCACTAACATAGTTAAATTCAGAATGTTAAGCATAACTTCTTAGCATGGCAGCAGAGCAGTAGTCAGTAGCTGTGGCAAAGGATCTGGATCATTTCTAAAAGCAGGTCCTTTTGTTACTATATATTTTTTTTTGGTAGGAACTTCGTTGTGAGAATCAAGTATGTAAACAGGTCTTCAAGAGAGCTTGAAGATGTGTACTGGCTCCTATGTGGAGAGACAGCTACATACAGGGGACTGCTTCCTGTGTCCAGGGATGGCTGTACGGACAAGAACTGATGCTGTGTACCTAACAACCTAAATGGTCTGTTTCTCGATTGGGAAATAAGTCTCTGCTGTTGCCAGTGTTAAAGATCTGATTTTTTTTTTTTGCTAATAAATGCCCCAAACCAATCCAATCTTATGCATCTGACTTCTGAATGTGTTTCTGGAGGGGGGGGGGGGGAACCTACAACAAAACAACCAAAACCAGAAGTGATACGGCTTGGGTCTCTAACTCATGGTCTAAATCAAAACAAGAAAAACTGCTTATGCTAAAGGTGCATGCCAACATCAAACAAAAGAGAGGAAAGGATGGTAGAGAAGGAGGATAACAAAGGAAGCAGACAACAAAGAATACAGGTTTACTATTCAAAATGCTTCCATTTAAGATACAGGCTAGTAGTTAACTCTGCTTGCTTGTATCTTAAATGTGTGATGTAAAGTCCTATACTGTGCCATAGCTGCTTTGTTTTCAGAGTAATCAAATTCAGCTTACCAGAGGAAACCTGTCCATGATCAAATCCCAGAACAATGAAGATAGAGCTGAATAATCCCTGTAGATTCCACTCTGCAAAATAATTGAACAAAGTTCAGATTTGTACACATCTGTTCAATTTGGCCAAATGTTTTTCTTTTTGGCCCTAGGTAATGCTGCACAGAGAAGTAGGTTTTAGTCTTATGGGGTAAACAGATGTAAGTGGGCAGATCAACTTGGTAGTCACATGTAAAATGAGTTGCTGCATGTTGGTAGCATGAACACAGTGGGGATCTTTTCCCTAGTGGAAAGAGAGAAAGTTTGATAAGATCAGTAATTTAATTATTTTCTAGGGGGAGGAAAAAAGTAATTCTAAAGTAATACCTAACATTTTAAAAGTGAAGTAGCACCACCTTTCTGATATTACTTGTTGGTTCAGAATTCTAAAAGCTACTCCCAGAGGCAGACAAAATCTGTTGAAGTGTGGAAGGCTTTTAGTTAGATTGAACACCCTCCTCCACTAGAATTACTAGAGGCCCATGTAAATTTAAGCTATTTTCCAAAATACAAACTACTAATATTCCTTATAATTAGGGAAATGTAGCTCCAGCAGTAAGTACCTGGTGTTTATTCTATGTATCCTTACAGTGTCTTCCTCCTGGAACTAAGTAGTTGTCATTTATTTGAGAACAAAATTCCTGCTACCATATTATTCTAATATAAATAACAAATTCATGCAGCACACCTCCCCTGTCACATCTATCGGCAGCAGCCTTGGTGACTCCACTAGATGGCACCTCTGAAACGCGTTGCATCTTTAGTTACGCTGTGGAGGTTCCCACCAGCAATACTTTTAGTGTTAAATATCGCAGATAACTCAACCCCCGCAGTTTACAGAGAGGCAGTGATGACCTTAAGAACCCTGTTAGTGCACAGAGACTCCAGGTAGAAATCAGAAAAAGGCAACCTTAGAAACTTGTCTGACTGAAGTTGTAGTAATTCATTACTGTAATAAATTCATTAGTAAGGCTGCTATTAGGAAGCCCTGACTTTAGAAATATAGAAGAGTTACTATGAGCAGTGAGAGTGCTTTTCTTATTGCTACCTTCCCTCCTGTAATTTGCTGCTCTGAAAGCAGGTAAAGCTATGCAAAACTGCTTGAGATCTTGAGGGTGAGAAGATATTACAGGGACAAAACTGCTATCCTAATTTCATTTCTGTACTAACCAATCCCTATGCTTCCCCAAAATACAGATGAAACTTCTTGAAATGCAAGGTGAGAAAAGAAAGGGAGCAGTCTAAGTTCTAGAAGGGGGGAAAAAAAACCCCACAAAACCCAGTTCAAACAAAAATGACATTAAGATGGCCTTTGCCAAGAAGGTATGCACTTGAACTATAGAACTGAAGGACAAGAACGAAAACTCTCCTGGGAAGCACTTGAAGGGTTTTATTCAAAGGCATTTCAGTCCAAATATTTTACATTCTTGCTTTGCTGGTGACACTTTTTCATCAACCAGGCTCTGAAGCTTTTTAGTGCACCTGCTGACCATGTGTATTTAATGATTTTAAAGTATGCCAGCTGCACGTGAAAGTACTTTATAGAGGTGAACAGAAATGGGGTGCTGTCATGGTTTAGGGTCAGAGCAGCCCCTTAGACCTTCTTCATTCTACAATCAAAACAGAGGGAAACCAAAAGAACAGGCAGGATTCACAGTCTGTAAAACAATTCCTCTAGTGAGGATGTAAGAAAAGCAAGTTATACAAGCAATAGATAAAAATGTAAGGAGTTGCACCACTGAATGTAGTTTGCTATTATCTGATCAATTGTATTGCTTTATTATTATTTGAAATGCTTATGGAAATAGGTCCCGACTCTGCCCCTAGTTCATACAGACCAGTTTGCTTCCAGCTGAATATCCTGTTGTCCCCCTTTTAGGGGATCCTTTCACTCGCTGAGCGTGGCTGGCTGTTGAGATCTCGTTATTCATGACTGTTCATCCTGAGGCAAAAACCTGCTGAAGCAACTCCCCTTTTCTTTTTTTTTTTTTTTTCTTTCTTTTTTTCTTTTCTTTTTTTTTTTTTTTTACGGTGTTCTCTTCCAAAAGATCAACTTCTCAAAATCTTTTTCACCTACACGAATTATAACCAAGCAAACAGGCAGAGCTGGAAGTGAACACCCAGTTTCTGGAGAGAGTCGCCACAGACCCTGGTTGTTCTGATCTCTGGCTGAGTTTCATTTCAAGGGTGATGGAAAAGAAAAAGGAAAATGTCATCCTTTGCAAAAACGTCATTTTGTGGTATAGTAAAATACGTAGGTGTAGAAAAGTTTGTGTTTTTACACGAGAAAAGAAAAAATATATTTCATATTCAAAGGGCATTTAGAAGAGCCCAAGGCCCCGTATGCACTGGAAACTTTGCGCCTTCATTTTCCCTGGATACATTACACCCCTTGTCATAATTAGATTAAAAACCTGTAATACCGTAAGAGCTCGTCACTGAGAAGTGGGAGCGGAGCGAGCCCGGGCCACCGGAGAGCCTTCAGGAGCCTGACCCCAGCTCGGTCCCTACCTGCAGGGCTGCTCCCGCCTCCGGCCAAGCGGCGACGCGTCCGCTCCCTCCTTCCCGCCCTTCTCCGCTCCCCTCAGAGCCCCGGGTTCGTCCCGGGCCCCACCTCCGCCCGGCACCGCCCCCGCCCCCGTTGCTATGGCGCGCGCGGGCCGCCCCTCCCGCGCCGCCACGACGAAGCGCGCTAGGCCCCGCCCCTCTCGCGCGCCC
>JANHGN010015547.1:0-42992 GCA_024605025.1 Megaceryle maxima
ATATTAGTTTTTATCGCTATTTTTTTTTTTTTTTTTTTTTTTTGGCTGTAGTTGGCAAAGACTGGACTGGAAGGAGAGAAGGAAGAGGAGGGGACAGGCAAGACCAACGCTGCTCTGCAATTCATAATTCATAATGTGTGAAGTAGTGCTAAGGAGTTGGTTGAAAAAGATTAATTTGAGAAGTCACCAAAAAAAGCTGCAAAAAACCCCAGCAGCATGTTACTAGATACTGATAAGCACACTGATAGGAAAGTAATTAATATCTAGTCTGATCTAATTGCAATACCTTCCTGCCCATTGCAAGGGTGGGGGCGGAGGGGGGTAGAATAGATGACCTTTAAAGTCCTTTCCAACCCAAAACATTATGTGATTTTTATGAACTAATACAATGAATACCAGAGAGTAATTTGTAAGTTTGTGAACAAAACCACGGAAAAAGCCTCTAGCTACATCCAATGGAGATGTTTCATGAATAACACTGCAGTTATTAGGTCAAAAGCTTAAAGAGATAAACCAGCAATTTGTTATTTCACCAATTAAAAGTAATGGGCAAGTGGTAGCTACACAGCCTAATAAAGTTTCTCTCATTTTTTCTGCTCATTATAAAATCTCTGTCTTCAGATACTTTGCACTGTGAATTTATTAAAAATAGCTGAAAGCACTATGTTTGCCAAAAAGGTACCATCACCTTTAAATAAGAAACAAACCAAAGTTTTAGAGGTAATGGCAGGCATGAGAACTGTTCAGGAACTGTCAGCTCCCCTCCAATTAATTTTATAAGGTGCTTAAGCCTTACATGCTAATCTATGAACATAAAAACCTCCAACAGTCTGTGCATGAAATTACTACTGTTTTTCTTATTGCTGTTGAAAATATCATATGACTATTGAATCAACGTATAACAAATACCAACAACAATACAAATAACAACAACAAAATAACAAATATTGAATCGAGTATAACAAATTTAGCAAAAGTGCTGTTCCGTGGACTTTGTTTTGTGCTCCCAGTGTATTTCATACACCTGGGTCCGAGTACGGTCAGAATGCACTCGGATCAGTATTCACAACATCAGACTTGCACTTAACTATCTACAGGAACGTAAGTTGTACTGTAAGGAAGATAGGGCTCCTAATTTAAATGACCTAATTGTATTTTTGAGTCTTCATCACCTTCACAGGGAGTTCTCTTAGAGCTCTGAGCTAGCCAGCAAGATGAAAGCCTTCAGTTTTCAGTTGCAAGAGGATTATCTGTTCTTCGCTTTATTTTTTTTGTTTTGTTCTGAGGGAGTTTTTTGCTTATTTGTTTGGGGTGTTGTTTATTTGCCTTTGTACAAGGAAGATAAGGGATATCTTTAGGAATATATTACAGGAATCAAATTTGCAGAAATACTTTGTTAGCCTTATAAACTGATGATCAAAAGTAATTTTTGTTTAGCCTAAAAATTCCCCTGAAAAAATGAAGAATAATCCACGACATGGATTTAAATACCTATTAAAAAAGTAGTTGACTACTCACAAATAATAAATTCTGGGAATGCAAACCTCTAACAGCCCAGAGGAGATGGATGATTTAAATACTATACTGTTATTTCAACATGCCAATTTGCATCTGGGAGGCTGAAAAATGCTGGCAATGTCCTCCTTGGGAGCAACAGCCACAAAGTTCAGAGGTATGTTTCCCTGAATATTCCTTTCCTGTTTAAAAATTGTTCCCTAATAATCTATGCTACAATGCCAGCAGGAACGTATCAGATGTTGTTATGAATGCTATAAGATAAAAAAAGGATTGAGAGGAAAAGGCTGGATGGTGTGAGAACACATTTTTACCAGGTAACGTTTCTTTTGAAAATGAAACTAACTTTTTTTTAACATAAGTTGATTTTTTTATTATTATTATTTCCCAACAAAACACTATAAATAAGAAAAAGGCAGGCAGTAGTATATATTTGATGCATAAATCACTCAGAAGAATCCTAAAGCCCAACACAAATCCTACTCATCATGCGAAACTGTAGATTCTAGGATAATCACTGACATTTAAAGGAACTCAGCACCATGTTCCCAATGACAAGTTTCTAATATAGTACAAGAAATCCTCAAAAGTTCTTTTAGGTGATGGTAGACCTGACAAAAATGGTAATGGATTTTTGGCCAAGAAACTCAATATAAAGGCAAATATAGCAGAGATGTGTTAGTCAAACATAAGTTATTGGACTCGGTACAGAGTAAATGGATGAAATTATATGATATGCTATAGAGAAGGTCATGTTACACAATCTAATGATCCCCCTTGGCCTTAAAGCCTGTGATTCTGTGAAACCCTCCTCCTGCTGGAAGTCTGTAGTTCATGTACTACTATTTATTTATAAGAGACCATACACAGTAATAATACCTGTGCATGATTATTCACGCTATTTGTCCATGAATTATGTCCGCAAAAATATGTTAAGTAGAACTTTTTAGGTTCGTGGTGAGTTCAAGGCCTAAGGAGGAGAACAGGCATATTAATTTCCTAGAGGAAAAGCGTAAAGTGAATTTTTTTGCTCACTGTTTACCACCTTTGTTATTACCAGTACCGCTTCTCTGTAGCAACAGAGAGCTGAAACAGAAAAGTCCCAGGTGCTGTCACTGTAACATCCCAAAAAGTGGTGTTTTTTCCAAATGCTGGCTCTTTTCTATGCGTTAATATTCAGATCATAAGTCTCACTAGAGATGGATTGGTGATATCCCTGGGAATTTTGCTAAGAAAAAGTCCATTAATGTGTTGACTCATAATGACTTACAGATGATCTCAATGGAAATCAAACAAATTTTGACAAAGAAATCAAGCAGTGTAATACAGTGTGACCACAATTCAGAGCTCACACATTTCTGACTCTTGATTCTATAAAATGGACATTCATTTTGCACCTCATCCAAAAATGCAGCTCGCTTTTTTGTTTTCAAGCATCATTAAGAAAACAAGGGAAGTAGTAAATTACTATATAAATACTGCAGAGCAGTAGCCATGAAGTATTATAGCCTAGTAGAGCTTAGTGTTCTCCGTGCATTTCATCTGATATGTTTTAAAAGCTTTTGCTCATTATTCAGTTTTCAAAATAAAATTCTGAAAGATACTTGAGGCTGTCCACCAGTACACAATTGTCATTTGTATGACATTTCCTAATTTTCTACTATAATTAATCCCAGTATAGTGATATTTAGGGAAAAAAAGAACAACCCTTCATATGTATACCAGAAAACATATCATCCCCTTGCTAAAATAAAATGAGGAAAATTCATTTTACTTTCTAGATATTTTATCTCCTGTAATAAATTTCCAAGGTCACTGTTATTAATATCATTATTTGAGCTGTAAATATTATTTTAGCAGACTATCTAATAGCTTCTGTTTCCTCCTACTTGCAAGAGAAAGTGTTTGCTATACATACGTTACTACAACTCTATCAGCTTATTAGTCTTAAAACGGTGTTTGCTTGGCTTACTTCTTGCCTATTTGCTATTAATTATTTAAAGCACAGAAATAATTGGAGTCATGTGACAATGTCAGAGCTGGCTGACATGATAAGTAATATCATATAAATGGCTACTAAAGCATGAATGGCAAATAACTAACATAAATACACAGCGTATGAATATAGTGTATGATTTTTAAAGTGTTTACCAACATGTTACCCCAACAGAAGGTTCTATTTTAAAACCCGTTATTTTTCAGTTGTGTATTCTGAGTAATGCTGTGTTACAGTAAAACCAATTGATTTAAAAAAAATATTTTTAACATTTAGTAACGGGACCAAACAGCATTTTTCAAATGGCTCGTCAATAGCTGTCATCCTGTTTAGTTGGCATTTCTAAAGGATTGCTCGGATATTTCATTCATATGTCAAGTGTTGCACAGGTAACCACTCGACTAGGTAAATTCCTACAGATAAAAACCCCTTACAGACTAAGCATTGACATGTTTAGCTTCACAATTTAATACCTCTTTATAATTATACTGGTGATAAAAACAGGTTTCTGAAATAGCAGACCAGTAAACACTATTTGAGAAAGTTGACAAGCGTGTGGACGTATGTGTTGTTTTCAGATCCTGAACCCCCCCAAAGCTAACAGTGCTGGATGGCCCAATAAAAGATCCTATCCCTTCTTTCACACCGTGACAGTCTCTAGGTCACTGAGTATGCTTGCCAAATATTTCCAAAGGAATTTATAAGCAAATCTTCCTTAAAAACAGTTTAAAAAAAAATGCAGACCTGAGTACAGATGTGTGATAAACCTGCAGTCATGTCGGAGACCGCCTGAAGCAAAAAACTAAGCAACCCAAACTGTAACTGCAATGAGCAAGAAACTACTTCACCACCTCTCTGCAGTGGAGGGGCAGCAGCCAGGAAGATTCTAGGAAGCAGTGACTGTAAATTCCAAGTTTCTTCAAACTTCCTGCATTCCTGTTACTATCAAAAGCAAAGACTGTTGAAATAATCTGAGCCAGAATACAGGCACACACTAAAAAAGCACGTGCAAGGGCTTCTAGAAAGTGGCTTTATATACTGTTTTTCAAGGATAGGTTATGCCTGTGAAATAACATAGACCTATGGTGTCCTGCCACTGTTCCACCTGAAAAACAGGATATTGCTACTGAACTTGATTGTGGGACAGCTTAGGTACACTTCTGAAATCTTACCAGGTATTTCTGTTTCTCAGAGGTATTATGTCCAAGTAAATGAAAGGACAGGAAATAGTGCTTAACAGCATATCAACTCTAGGAGTAAAGTAAGATGAGAGTCAGACACAGTATGCAGACCCTATGCTGCTCCCTCACGTACATGTGACCGGTTCAAGGATACTCACAGAATACCACTGACTTCTGCCCTTGCACTACCTCTGCTATAGGTTTCTAAAGGGGTTGGCAAGAATCTCGGTCTTGGTTTCAATTAATACTTTCTTCTATCACTTTTAGCTGAGGATCTATACTTAGCAGTTAGAACATTTGAAAGCACAGAAGAATAACTCGAGGGAAAGGCATAAATGGAAAGAATGTCTAATACCCTGAGGCATTCTTCTCCAATGGACTGCCAGCACTCACTGACCCTTGGTGGTTTATATATGCTATTTCTTGTTGAAGCCTAGTGCCAAGAGGATTGTCATTCCAAATCCTTCTGGGAATGTTATTCCAGAGGCGGTGGATACTTCACTGAATCGCATATGAATAAGCTATGTTGTTAAATAAAGCACTGAAAAATCTTAATCAAAGTTATGAGTATCAACAAGAAGCAAAGAAGTAGCTAATAGATTAGCTGCTGAACAAAAGTTTTCTATGATTAATTATATTATAGCACAGTAATTTAGTTTCTCTCGATCTGTAACTTCAAATATCTATACTAATTAGTTGCCAACCTACAACATAATAAATGAGATAATGAAATAAAGATGTTTTAAATATCCCTTTCCATTTCATGTACGTTTTGCAGCACGTTAACAGACAAGATGGATTCTGGGGGTTTTTTTGAAGGACCTATGGGCGTACCGCTACTGCATGAATGCCATTTAATAGATGTCTCACAAGAATAGTGTTCAACTACTAAATCCACAGGAATTTGGAAATAAAATATTATATATCAGATGAAGGCTGGCATGGGTTAAGCTTATAGCAAACACAGAGACATGACACCTTTTTCTATCACATTTTCACCTGCTCACATGGTACGCACTTCTGCTTTGATGGAAAATTCCTTTGGGTCATCTTAGTGTAAATCTGTTGGTGCTTGCAGCAAAATTTGCAGAGCTAGTGGTGAATAGAGAATATTTTCATATAGTTGTTAAGGCAGAGAAATATCTATAGCATTGTTCTCAGTTCATGAGAAGGATCAACACTTTTCTGTTAACTTTGTTCAATTCGGGAAGAAGAGATAAATTTTTTTTTTTCTTTTATGCATTTGCTTGGGAAAAAAAAAAAATCTTCTTCAGAATTTGTTTTAGAAAGTTTTAGATTCCAAATTGATACAAAAGAATTTTGCAGTATTCCCCATGTAAGCATTCAGGAGCATTGCAGAGACCAAGGCTGTATTTATTTTCCTGAAAGCGGTGATGACAGTCAAAGCACGAGCAGCGGAGCTTGTTGTATACATCAACCTCACATGTTTTCCTGTCAGCTTTGCGGTTTGTCATCCACAGCTTAGCCTCCAAATGGCATGAACTTTGAGGACAGCATGCTGAAATGAAAGATTTGCTGCCTCCTATAGTGAAGAAACAAGGCCACCAAGGACTAGCAGGGTATCTGTTTATTCGACTTTATGTAGCCTAAATTGGGGACAAATATTCCAGTATTAGTAGAAATGTAATACAATTCTGTCCATGATAGTGTAATTTGTTGTTACTATTTGGATTGAATCTGTGAGGAATGTAACTAGTGTAACAGACAGAACCGGAAAAGAAAATACTAAATGCAAAATCTGATCTACAAAAGCAAAGAATGAGTTGGAGCAGCTGCAATAGCTCATTATAAATACTTATCAGAATTGTTCAGCTAGGGC
This sequence comes from Megaceryle maxima, assembly GCA_024605025.1. Classification (NCBI taxonomy): domain Eukaryota; kingdom Metazoa; phylum Chordata; class Aves; order Coraciiformes; family Cerylidae; genus Megaceryle; species Megaceryle maxima. The sequence continues at coordinate 6,533 of JANHGN010015547.1, forward strand.
AGGGTTTGCCAGCTGGAGTGTAGCTGTTTGAGAGGGAGGTGAGATATCCCTCCTCTCTATGTGCAGAAACAACGCAGCTAAGTGAGCATAAATGCACAAAATGGTTTGGTATTTTATTCCTGAAATGATTCTCAGAGACAGAAACGTGTGAAACTGCTTCTCTGGCAGTGTTGCCAGAGAAGTGACTGGCCAGTCTGGAGCATGCTGGTAAAGTTTGGTCTTCTATCACTGCAGTCTTTTCATAAACATTATCAGTTGTTTGGGTTCCCCCGCCACGGGTGTCAGTTCCAGATGTGTGGTCAGTGTACTATCTGGGCATAACGGCAGAATTGTCTCCTAGTTCTGACAGGGGATTGAATTGTTGGTAATTGTAGGTGTCCTGAGCAGCTAGAAACTTGCCATTACGTCACAGTTTACCTTGACAGGTTATCATGGAGAACATCAGTTTGCAAGGTAATAAAAAATAATATTGCATGAATTAAAAAAGGAGATCCAAACTTCCACTGATATTTAAAATAAGTGCAAGAGGGCTTTTTCATTAATTAAAACTGGCATACACTGAGGGTTTTTAACTGAAGGCATACAGCATGTTGGTCATTATGTTATAATCAGTTTAAACAGGCTAAAAACACAGCGTGAGACTAAGTTCACACAGACTTGCTGTTACACTGGTCAAACAGCACTGCTCAAACTGTTTTATTTGAGGTTTGATCTAAAGCCCATGAGAGTCTGGCTACTGCAATCAGTGGGTATGGAGTTCAACCCTCGATGAAACTGAGCACTTCATCACTGTATAGTTCAATTACTTAAGTCACTTGCTGAATGTATTATTTCTTAGATAATCCTTTACATATAACCACCAATAGGCGGAACATCCAAAAACCTCAGACCAGATATTTTTGTTGTTTGCCTTTTCAGCTCCTTGAAATCCTATTTATTACTGCCTCATGCTTCTGCTATCACTAAAAAAAAAAAAAAGTGTTTTTTCTGTAACAAGAAATATTATGATATCATTATGAAAAGCTTTCACATGCTTTTAGTTACAATACACCACATGTCTTATGTTCATTTTCGAAAACTGTATTTTAGCAACTGGTATTTTATTAACTGCTTCAGTGTGACCATATCTTACTGTGAGTTGCAGGTTCTAGATATAGTCATGCATGTCCACATAAAGGTGGCATCAGCTTCTTTTTATCACATTAGTCCACCTCTGGCTGAGGTTGGCAGGGACCTCAGGAAATCATCTTGTCCAAGCCCCCTGCTCAGCCAAGATGCTTGCCCAGGATGGTGCCCACACAGCTTTTGAGTATCTCCAAGGATGGAGATTCCACAACCTCTCTGGGCAACCTGCTCCGGTCACCATCACAGTAAAGCATTTCCTGACGTTCTGACAGAGCCTCCCGTGTGTCAGGTCGTGCCCATTGTCTCTGGTCCTGTCACTGGACACCACAGTGTCAGGTATTTGTACACATTGTGGAGACTGCCCCTGAGCATTCCCTTCTCTTGGCTGAATAGGCAAAAAGTCCCAACTCTCTCAGCCTTCCCGCACGCGTAAGATGCTCCTGCCCCTTCATCACCCACGCCCTTGCTGGACTCTCTCCAGTAGCTCCAGACCTCTTTTGTACCAGGGAGCCCAGAACTGGACACGGTGCTCCAGGTACTGCAAGGATCAAGCTGGGGAAACATTTATTCACAAAAACTAAAGCATAGTATAGAAGAATTATGAGCATTTTTTAAAAGTTAAGAAAAACAGAGTCAGAAGTTTCTTCATATAAACATCACTAAATGAAGGGAATGAGATTTCAGGTTCATAACTGACTAGGGTGAATACAGAGAACTTTTTGCACTCTAGCTAACAGAATAGTAAGCTTGTCTGCTATGGAGAGGATGAAACATGGCAAATCATCCATTAATAAGCAGCCATTTTCCTTGACAAATGCCTAATTATTCAGCAGAGTAATTTAATGTTCTGTATTAAGCTAAGAGGCACACGGATTAAAATACCCACATCAATGGGCCCTGTTCAGTATTCCCTACTTACTTCCACCAAAATATTCACAAACCTCAGCAGGGAATCTGCTAATAATGTATTGTACCTTGCAAATGAGGCCTTAAATCTCTGAAGTTGATTTTTGTCTACCAAACCTCAAAACTGGCTTCCTCCTCTTCTCCTGTTAAGAATCCCCTCTGCCCATGTACTGTACCTCTCTATATACACCAAGACATAACTCCAGTTATTAAATCTAAAGAATGAAAATATCACAGTTTAAGGCAGAGCAAATATTCAGTCTTTAATAGAGGCTCAAATAAAGCCAATGAGAAGTGCTTATCTTTCAGGTGAAACAGAAGACTGAAGTTGAGAGGGCTGTGGAAACACTTGACAAGCAACCCGTGACATGCTTCCAGGCTACCAAGCAGCAAGCCTGTAAGGGAGACAGGACCAACAGGGACTGAAAGGAATCATTCTGTATAAAAGTGGCATTACAGAGTAGCTAAATGACAAATCTGTACAGGTCTGCCCCAAAAATGTTTGAAAAAAAAATAGCTATCTTGAGAGCTAATGGTTCCAACCTTTTTATGAATCAGGATGAAATCAACTCAAGGGAAGGACTTGCAATACTATGAAACCAGGGTCAATGACAAATAACTGTACAGTATTATTTTAATAAAAATAAAGATGAGGAAAATTTAGCCATACTAAAAAAACACTGTACTGATTAACATGTGATTGGCAATTGCATAGCTCAGAAGTTACCAGCACTGAATAACAGTGAACTCAGAAGGTAAGCAGATGAATGTCTCACAAGGTATGCTATTTATTATCAAAACTAAGGAAGAAGCAGGGGCTAAAACTGCAGCTGTCCTTAAAAGTGAGACAAGCAAAGCCTGCATCAATAACAGCTAACTAACACAGCAACTGAAGGAGAGTATATTCATCAAACACCAAAACAAATACAGTACGATACGGTAAACACCTTTAATCTCCAATTTAGTGTCTGAAATGAAGAAGCATTCAGTTGGAACAAGCAGAGATGAAATTCCACATACTCTAGCACATTAAATGTCAGTGGGAATTACCTATGAATCTGATCTAGAGAAAAAATAATATGTGCTTGTAATTCCAGGATATAAACATTTACTTTCTAATCTTTTTTCATTTTCCTTTTTTTTTTTTCCCCCCACGTAATGACAAGTTCTGCTGTCATCTTAATGACTATAGGATTTTTGACCAGAACTGGAATTATTAGGCAGTGTAATCCCCAGCATGGCGCAAGAAGGAAGGGCCATCGTAAGCACCACATTCCTCTTAAGCTTTTCTTCTGGTTTTAGCAATTATTTTATGTGTGTTTACATCAATGTTTTTATCTGCATTTATATCAATGGTTTTATGTGCTCACACTTATCACAATGCAGCAACACCACCTTTCTGCTACAGTTTTTTTCATCCGGGAATCTAAAAAGACTCCACATGCTTCAATTTAGTCTCACATCTACAGAGGTGCAATAGTGCTTTCTGCCTTAAGACTAGCTTCACTGAAGTACTTACATGCCTAACCTGTAAGGATTTCACAAGAGAGGAGACTAAAGGTTGCACTTGGGCTTGGCAGGGGCACGAGTGTGTTTAATATGATCCTCAGTGTGCCTAAGTCAACCAGCACTGTACCGGACAACTCCTTTATGCAGCTGAGGTGACAGCATTGGCCAAAGACCACCCCCACCCAGGCTGTTCTGGCTATAAGAATATCTAGCTCTATGCATGAGAGTGATGAGAGGCCAGCTTCTGCCCCATGTTCTTTAATATACAGAACTCTATCCTCATGTAATGCATTTTTATCCAATAACCATTTACCATACCATACAAAACCAGCACAGAGATACGAGAGCTGGAAGGGAGGGCTTCCTGCACTAGAGTCCACGACACTTGTGCCTTTTCTCACAAACAGAAGAAGGCTCCAGTTCCCTTCTGCATCACAGCAGAACTTCAACTGGAATGTGAGAAAAACATGAGGGGAATCCTCCAATAAAAGAAGACCGTGAACTCAGGCCCTTCATTTCTTGGGATAGAGCCCTCTTTTTATAGCAGATAAACCGATAGTATTGTAGTCATGATAATCTAAGGGTACAAGCAAAGTTTGAAGGAATAGTTATTATCTTCCCAAGGCTAACTGATGCAGTGAGACAAAATAAACCACCTTTTTTCAGGCCTGGAGGTTTGCTGGCAGGCAGGATGAGCATTGGTACAGCTACTGCTGCCTTCCGGTGGGATATGAATGAATACAGAAGTCTGTCCAAGCATCCTTCAAGAACAGGGCTAGAAAGTGGGACGGAATCAACCCCAAATCATCATTCCTTTTCCCCTTCCAAATGATTATTCATCATCATTTTTAATCACCTCCAGGCCAGTGATGAGCTTGCATTAAGCCCACTTATGCAGACTTTATTAAGTATGATTATGCATTACACTGCAAGGTTATATGAAATGTAAGGATTGGTGTGTAGCAAGGCTCAAACATTCTTTTGACAGTTGCAAGGATTTTTGACTTTCTAAATCTTTTGAGGTGAGAGTAATTTAAATACAATTGCTTAACATCATGGCATCCAAAACAACAAAAGCAGTGGAAATCGGAGGAAGATTAGTGCTCTCCAAGACATTCTCTCCAGCCTATCTAAAGGGGAACACAACACACTTGAGCTAAAACTTGTCAGCCTGGGAGCTGGGAAGATGAATCTGCAGGGAGGATCTCCCCCTGCTCAGTGCTGCCCAGGAAAACTCCGTATCTGGCAGCAGGACTGCAGGGACTACACCTGACCTCAGAGGCTCCGGGCTGCTTGGCACTCGGTCACCGCTACATTTTGTGCAGAGTCTGCTCTGGTCACTCAGATCCGAGCAGGTATCCGGAGACAGAACCAGCACAATAGGAAGGAGAAGGGGTTAAAAAACAACTGACACGACCTGTGAAGTTTAGCACAATCTGAGCACAGGTTTTCAGGAAAGTATTTTTCTATTTATCTTCCTATGCTTCCTCATTACTGGATTTAGGGCTTAGGTTCTGTTATGAACCAGACTCTTCTGCAATCAGTAACTGTTGTCTCTCTTTGCAAACTGCAGTCCCCCTTGTTGCCAGTGATGCATGTTTTGGGGGGAGCGATTTAAATGACAAAACACTTGCTTCTAACAAAAGAAAAGGTGCAGTATAAGTGAAGTTTTAATAACTGAAAAGATCTTATTTAAAATTGCCCCCCCATTCAGAGGCCAGAGTTTTCTTTAACTGGCTGCCCTATGAAAGTTATTACCCAGAGTTTTCATTTTCCCAGTACGCAGCTGCAGAGAAGATTTTATTCCGGTGAACGAAGGGCTGCGCAACAGCGAGGACAAAGCTCACCTGAGCTACCAATGGAGCTACGGCAAAAGTCATAACCCTCTGCTGTCTCAGGGAAAGCACAACTTTGTGTGCATCATCTCTCTGATTGTGCCTCGTACACAAAATGCAGTTTTGTATCTGCAGCTCAAATAGATTTCAGTATTACCAGTGAATACTAATCACTGATGCAAAAAACGTTCAGCTCCCTCAAGGCATTTCAAAAATCTTGATTATTTAATCAGTGCTCTTGATTTATAAGGCGAACTGGTTGATGACTACCAAAATGTGACATATTGGACACTATCCAGATGGAATGCCAGTTTTCATTTGAGGTTAAAGAGGTAAAACTCTACAAGAGAGGTTTTCCAGTATCCTAGACTAGAGCTAGAGTGATATCAGATGATAAATAAAACCTGGCAGTTCGGCTTGCACATAATATTAAAACAGAAACTTCACTGAACTGTCAGTTGTAAAATGAAGTAATCAACTTTCTTTCTGATTACTCTCTGTTTCCACTATGGACTTTCCACTATGTAACTACAGATAACAATATGTGTCTGAAAAGGATTTTGTGTCTACATCTCTATATATCAACATGTGCTTAGGTATATATGAAAATAAGTGTAATTCCTGCTTTAAAATGCATTACTTTCACTTCTGACCAGGTTTTACTACCTAAGTTGCTTGGCTTTGACAGTTTCATCTCCATGTTTAATTGTCAGAAATGCCATTCTGTTAAAGGTTTCCATATCAAATTTCCAACTGATTTCCTATTAAGACTTTAAGGTGCAGAACGACTTCAAATTGAGGTAGCAAAGAATTAAATTCTTATTTAGACACCTAATTCTAGGCCTGCCTCCTGTAAGTTAGCAAGCTGATGACCTGATGTACATGCCTATATGGACAGAGAGCCCAAACATTTCCAACGACTTTTGAAGGTACGGCCCTTACTAGAAACAGTTACTGGCACTTAATAAGCAGAGCCACAACCACTGAGAATTATCTTACCAAGCCAGTCCTTTGTCCACATTTACCCTGCAAGTGGGTGGCACAGGCAGAGCACCCAGAGCTGATGGCAGTCCCCCTACCTTGCTGCGTTCTGGGGGAGCCAGTCTGCGCTGCAGTGTCTTCACCATTACCTACAGCTGAGATATCAGTAATAAAGCTAAAACATCAATGCAGACAACCAGAGCTCTGTGGCAAGCAGTCAGCCTCTCATTTTGGAAGAACTGAACACGTACCAGCCTTGAAGGACAACCCCTGCCAACATGCAAGCAATCTGAATGTTAAGAGGCACCCTAGAAGCTGCCTTGAAGGTTAAAAACATCCTCCCATCCCAATGCAATCCTCTCAAGCCTTCTAAAAACCAAAATGACTAAAAGTATCACCAAAACAAGGGAACTTGATGGAAAATTTAATTATAAATAAGCAACAGAAGTATAAAAAGCCGTCATATTGACACACTGTGAAGTTAAATCTATACCAGAAATGGACTGAAGTAAGACGTGGCATTAACTATCCTGTGCAGTGGGTCAGAAGCTCTCCTGGGAGCCAGTGCTCACTTGAGGGGCCCATCACCATGGACGTGGAAACAGCCCCCCCATTGTGGGAGCAAAGGCACGGGCAGGAATTGACCTTGCGCTGCCGGGCTGAGGAGCAGGCGCGTGGCTCCTTGGCCATTCCTACCTCGGGTTTGAGAAGGGGCGGCTCGGCTGCCGGCAGCGCGGTTGCGCAGGCTGGTGTCCGCGCAACATCCAGCCTTGCGTGAGTCACTGGTGGCAGGGCCCGTGTGGTCCCTGTGCCCTCGCCCCATCACCTCTCCACTGGAGACGCTTTCATGTCAGCTTTTCCCAAACCTGTGCAGCCTCTGCCCCACTTCACCGAAGTCTGCGGGACTTGGCTCAGGCTCTCGGGGTGCATCAAAGAGTAGGCGGTGGTGTCACACAGAGATGCGAAGCTAAACTGGAAACTAGCTGGCTCGGGTATGAACAGCAGCACCAGCCAGAGCAACACGAATAGCAGCATGTGCTGATTTACATGTGGCAGCCTTGCTGATTGCAGCATAGCTGGATGTTTTCAAACCGCTTCGTGTCTGATCCTTTTGTATCTTCTCTCTTCAGCACCTGTGTGACTAATACTCATAAAACACTGTTTTCATTCCCCGTTTTAAGAAATTTGCTAGAAATTTCAGTAGTCTGTATTGCGAAGGCACAATGAAAGGAAACACAGAGGAGCGCGTGCGGTGAGCGGAGCCCCCGGGTGCCCTTCCCCACCGTACCCTGCCACTGCCAACGGAGCCGCGCAGGGGCGGCTACGGCCACGTCAGCCAAGCTGCTCCCAAAGTTTTAGCGAGTGACAGTGTCACCTCCACAGAGACCTCGGATCTACATTCTGGCAAAATTGCAGAATTGCACTCTGTTAGGAAGCCAAAACCATTTTAATAACTACAAGAGTTCACTTACAAAATCTGTGTTGTTTGGGCTTGTGCCCCTTATAATTACATCCCTATATCTTTATACATGTAGATTTGCATCATCTGAAGCTTTTGAAAGACTATCTTACTTGACTGGACTTGTGGGTAAGGCAACCACGGGGCAGTTCCAATAGCTGCATTATTCCATTTTCTGTCAGGAAGCCCAAAATCTGCTTGAAACACAGATGGCTATTTCCCTGTCATCATCTAGCTCCTCAGCTGGTCTCCTCAACATTTCAACTTCATTCCCCATAGAAGTTCTCCCTGCATAGTGAAGCTTTTTCACCTTCTTCTTTAAGAGAACAGAGCTACAAACTGCAAAGTGAGGATGTTTTGATTGTATATGAGTGTCTCGCTGACGACTGCACCGCTGGATAACATGCTGGGCAACTGCCTCAGGCGCTGGTAACAATGTCATATACATCACAGGCACCACCAGGCCTTCTGCCACGAATACAGCATGACAAAAATAGCTTGTAGGGATTATGTCCCACGTCCCGGTCTTGCAAGGCAGTACAGGAAAAACACTGAACTTGCATCTGCAGGAACAGAAGGATCTGCTGCCCTGCAGGTTAGAGACTGCGCTGCAGGGGGGACTGCTGGGGAAATCATAACCCTGAAAGAGATGGGAACCGGAACTTCTGTTTACACATGGCAAATGACACTGCTGCCCACCTCGCCTCATCCCTCCCCAAGTCCTACCTTGCCACACTACAAGTGGCCATACCACAGAGATCAAAAAGCCACAAGACTTCATAGGAGGCTCCATAATTTCTGAAGTTAGAAAAGGGAGTCAAGAACACTCTTCTGCTGCCACGTCCTTCTGTTTATGCTATTTAAAGTGGGGCAAAGTTTCAATTCTCCCTCACTGGACTTAGCTAAGGAAAGTTAAAGCAAGTGCTCTGGATGCATCTGAACCATTAAGGACTTCTGCAATGGAAACACTGGTATAAAGCTGCCGGGACACCGACTCCTGTCAACTTCCCCACATCCAGGCAAAGATACATGTTGCATAACTGATATATTTAATCTTAGCTATTGCCTTAATTCTTCTACTTCCCGCTTGGTTCCCATAGATAGATATCTCAACCTTCTCAAACTACTTTTTTCTTTTTTTGGGGGGGGAAGATAAGCCTAAACATTCTTGGCAAAGTATCCCGTAAGAATCATCCTGTGGATGGGGCTTGTGGATAACAGAATATCACACAACAGGGATGAGAAAATCATCTGAATAGTTTCACGTACCTGACACCACCAGCAGAATATAGATGTGTTAGGTCAGGACGGAGAGCTAACATATTTCAGGAAAGCATTAGTACTACTATGTTTAATGTGTGGGTAAGTGTACACAAAAGCTATGTCATTATTCTTAACTAACATTAAACCAATGACTATGCAAAAAAATCTCTCTATGTTCAAAGAAGAACTTTTCTGTTTCCTTCATGCAACTCTATACTGCTGTATCAGAAACCTAATAGATGCTAATAATTTTTTGCTTTTGATGGTGCAACTATAAGAGGAAAGATCGTACGGACTCCCATTCTTCAGAGAAGCCGGCTTTAGATCAGTCTTCGGCATTTCTGACTCTTGGACCAAAGGACTGGTTACAGAAGTAGAAAGCAATATTCTCATACTGCCCTGCAAAATTCTGCTTCTCAAAAATTACCAGCAGTAACATCAATGCAGATTAGAGCTGTACCCGAAACATTACGCCCATGTAGAATTATTAGTGAAAACAATAAAAAATTCTTGTTTTCAACAGTGATGTTAATTCACATATGCATCCTAAACGTGTGGACTATGCTATTTATTTGGATACACGTAGTAGGAAAACAGAATGCTCCTTTCTACAATCTGTAAATGCACCATATATCATTAAAAACAGAAAATAACAATAAATTTACTTTATTAGTGGGAAATCTGCAGTTTGGCAGGATTACAAAAAGGCAGTAACACCTCAATCACTGGGAAATGGGAATGTTTCTGCAAATATACTGCAATAAGTATAGTAAATGTAGGGAGAGAGAGACTCCATCTACTTCTAGACTGATTATTTTAATTTCCACGGACAGAGAACTGAGAGACTTTATTCTTTCAATTTACACACACCCTTGTCAGGACAAATACCCTAATTCAAAGGCAAAAAGTTTCATAGCACTTAACTATGTGGCCTCTAACATGTCATGCTGATTGAATTCATACGATCTTACGTATTTGGGCATCAACAGGCTGTTATTTTTCTTAATTAGAAACACAGATTCCACACAACTTGCCTAGAAAATAAATTAAATTCATATACATTACCTCTGAGCAATGAGAAATAGCACTGATTGAGCAGGGCTATTTAAATCTCTGCGGTTGGCAGTGTTCATCAGTGAATTTGTTTACAAAGTGGAAAGAATGAGATGCTGTCAAAGAATGAAAAATAAAAGCAGATTTCTTGGGAAGGAGACATCCGTCTTTTTCTCTTTGTAAATGCTGACGAGCAGGGTTTAAGGAGGGCTAATGTCATCCATTCATCTTAATTAAAGAGTTAATTGCTCGTGTATCCTGATTTGGTTAGCTGATCTTAGTCGCATGAGAAGCGTTTGCTTCTATGTATTTTATTGACCACTATAATGACATCATCAGTGAGACTGGGGATTTATTCATGCCTCCGCCTAAACTCATAACTTTAATAGCCTCCTACATGATAAAACTTTCAAGAGGGAAGGAGTTCTTTAGCATGGTGCAGAATACAGAGAGGTCTTTTCAGATCCTGTTCAGAAACTGTTAAAATGTCTCAGTTTGGCTGTCATTGAAGTATTACTTGAAAGCCTAGAGTCATGAAGATAAGTAAAAAGTAATTTTAAAGACTAGTTCTCAGCAAATGTATATATGGAAATAGCATGAAACATCTAAAAATCGCATAGCAAATATAACCAAGAGACTTATTACTATTCAATTTCTCACATCTGTAGTCATAGTCAAGTAAGCAGCGGCACAAAAACAGACGGGCAAGGTTGACAGGATGTTCTATGGATAAAAGACCAAAAGGGATTAGTCATGTGTTTTACGACGCAGGGAGAGGAAGCTCAGGTCTAAAGAAAGAGCAGTTAACTAACTAGGGAGTCGGTGAGGTTTTTCTGCACGATATCTTTTCACATTTACTGCAAATCCTGATGTTATTTCTTTTCACAAGAATGAAATTAAATTGTACACGAGAGGAAATGAACTCAAAAGCAGGAGTACTGTCCATCAGCTATGTGGTATTTAAAAGTTACATAAAAGAGTACATTATAAAACATAATACATGATATTCGCTTATCCTGGTAATGAGTCTTCAGAACTGATCTATTTATGTTATGCTACTTCCATGGGATCAATTTCTACTGCCAATAATGCCCATAACTTACACAACGGGACAAACCAGCCTTTAAGAGGCACCAACACTCCAAACGTAACTCATCCTAACAGCCTGGCATCCTTGTGAGCACTCCCTTGCTTTTGTAACAGTCACAGGGTAGCTCCTGAGCACTCTCCTGACATATCTAGAAGGCAGTAAGAATAATGTGATAGGGTGCTACAGCTCATCTAGTTTTACAGACTGCATGGCAGACTTCACTTTGTGTTTTCTTTATGCATTTTAAGCTTCTCAGCTGACTGGTTCAGAGGCCAGTACTGGCTCGTGCTTTCCCCGAGAGACAGATTTTCTCTTCAGCAGTGACCAGGTTTCCATGTTTTCTTAGAAAACTTTCTGTAAAATATAATTTTAAAAATTCTAATAATGTCTGTACTATATGCAACACCTTGCCCCTCTCGTGAAAAAGCAGAAGGCAAGCCCAGGACACACAATACCTCGTCCTCAGGGTGTGGACTTTTTCTTTATGTCAGGAGATGGCTATGGCTATGGAGAAGACCGTGACAGAAGAGTTTCTCAGCAGGGTTTAGATGCTACCCATCATCATCTTTTACAGCTTTCCTCCAATTAAAAAAGCCTTTTTAAATTAAAGATCGTTCCAGTTTTATTTGCACCCCAAGCAAACTGAGTCAACATTTCCGTCATATACTTGTCAGTCTCTTTAGTGCACAATCTTGAAAAAGGAAAGAAGAACAGAACTGGTGAGACCACTCTGCCATTTGGACCTCTCTGCAGCAGTGTTAGTTCACAGAATCTCTTCTCCATGGGAGCCTGGGCACAGTGGCACTCACACCTCTGTACCTAGGCAGTTGTAGACCTGCCAAGAATCCCACCCCGTCCCCTGTGCTCACCCACTCAGTTAGCTCAGAAATCTCCACGCTGCACTCCTCCGACTGACGCCGTCAGCGGTGTGGAGTAGTAGCCAGGGGACTGTTCAGACCATGTCTGAGCCTTCAAAACCATGCCACTGCTTGCTCTTTCAAGATCTTAAACATACAGGCCAATGACCTTGGAAATAGTTTTAAGCAACTGCAAGTTTTTTATTAATCTTAAATCTTTTCAGTTATCTCCAGTTTCTTTGTTTCCTCATGCTTATACTTGAAGTTCAAAGTTATTTCCTAAACACTTGAGGGAAAAACTAAAAATGTTCTTGGATACAGACTGTGGACTAGGAGGAGTGACTGTCACTTTTGAAAGCTACTTTACATAACATTAAAATAGAATGTGAGTAAAGTGAAAGGCGTAACATTTTGTTGTTCAATGGAAACACTTTGGAAAATGCTGAAATAAAATCTCTAGCGACTTGTGAAGTATTTAGTTCAGTTTTTTAGCAACAACACCTTTTGATTTGCAAAGCTTCTATGATATCTTAAAATAACCTAAAAAATAATGTTTTTCAAGTTTTCTTTAACTCACTAAAACCACCTGCTGTAGCTTGAATAGAGAGTAAAAGTTCATAAGCACAACCTTCTTTTGAGATAACACATTTTTGAATTACTGTACTGTAAATTTTGTACACTACATCAGGCAATGGCTAGTGCAACTTCTTGCAACATTGCTAGCTTACTAATAAACATGTGCATGAAGTGGAACGGTGCATACAAGTTATAATTCCCTGGCTGTGCCTAGTAACATAAACAGGTCTGATACTGTCAGTTGAAGAAGTGAGGAATTAAACCACACGAAAGACCGATGTAAAGGATTGGACATGCTAAAAGAGATGGGGAAAAGAGGCTGCTAAGAAATGGAATGACAGTCAGCAATGAAGCAACAGACCCACAAAGTTTTGTGAGTGGAAATAAACATAACCATGAGAAAACGCTTCATTAAGGAGAGAGACGTAACAAAGCTGTGATGACAAACTTACATTGCTTTTGAAGAAAAAAACATCATGCTAGGTAGGTCTTCAAAGACTAGAAAAGATCTAATAGAAATGAATAATACAAAAAAATACAAAAGATGAGAGATCAAAAAGCTGATTTGAAGCCCGAGATCTGCTTGCTGTATGTCTCTGGTATTACTCCCTTAAACCTTTGGTGCTGACACTGTGGAACCAGTTTAGTGATTCAAGAGAGTGATATTTCAACACCAAAGCAGTCAGCTGTCTTCAGTCAGCTCTGCAGTTCCTCTCCCAAGCCTGCCTCTTCAACCCTGCACCCTGTGTTTCACCCACTGTCTCTGTCTAGCATCATACCTGCAGTTCACTTCTCGGCTGGAAGGCACAACAGCTACCTTGCCCAGCTCTTTATCACGCTGCTCCCATGCCTACCTGAGAAATGCACGACTGCCTTTTCAGAAAGAAGCCACACAAATCATGGTGCTCTGGGTAGCAAGCCCACTCAACACTGTATTTCTAAGCACAGAGAACAGGAGACAATGATTCAAAAGCGGGACACAGAATAGGTAATTAAATGTCCTACCAGTTCTAGGGTAGAAGATTCTGCTATTACACAAAATACTTGCTTTCTAAAAATCAAACACATCCACAAAAATAACTTTGAACTGTATTAAAGGGAAACGGACAGACAAAGCTATGGCTGTATACAAAATACACAGCAGTATTCTTCACTGTTGTCTCTGAATCGTTGACATGGGGATTTTTGACTCTGGCTTCAGCAGAACAGAACTAGCTAGTAATGGGCTAAAAAATTAGCTATTGTTTTCCTAGAAGGTTCAAAATAATTTTGTATCCAGAGAAGATAATATAACACTGTTAGTCTACAGTGAGGTAGGATGGTAGGCAGAAATGTAGTTTAAATGGTGCTGGGGAAGCTGAAAACTAAGTGGCTACCATACAGAAAACTACGGCTAACATACAGAAAACTATGCATAGAAAGAGATTTAAGAAAAAAAAAACAAAAAAACCCCTAAAAAAATCCCCAAACACCCCCCCCAAAATACCTAACACATGGTCAATACTAGATGAAAAAGAAAAAAAAAAAAAATCAAAATCTAACACATGTTCAATACTAGATGAAAACAGAAACGAAATTCTTGTGAAACTTACTTTCTAATGTCTTTGGATGGGGGTTTCTGTTCTTTGGTTGCTTGGTTTTCAAAAAATTCATCCTGACAGCTTATTCCACATCTAAGGACATCTAAGGACAGCAGACTCTGGAAACTTTTCACTGAGAAAATCTTGATCGTGATTCATGCACTTCTAAGCACCTATTTCAAGCAGGTGATTTTGGTAGCCACTGAAAGAGCGTGTACTGTTTTGGTTCAGTCTATAGTATGCCATGAAAACCACTTTCTGTTTACAGCAGGGCCAGATTTTCTATGATTTGATTTATACAGTCATTTCCCCAGAAAAGATCCTTTTCATGTCATTACTAATGACATTACAAACCTTCTCTAGTTGCCCTCAAGACCCAGCTGTTTTGTTGCAGACAATACTTGACATCTTAGTTTGCAGTCTCAGAAAAGACCAAGGGAACAGTAACTGTCCTATCAGAAAAGGTTTCAGAACCTGTTATTTCTACGGTGACGTGATAAAAATTGGTATGTTTGAATCAAGAGTGTGCCTGCTTTGTGATTAATCATAGATGTCAATACCTAGAGGTACCTGCAAGGCAATTAGCACTCTACTTGCCTAAATGTCACCCCATTATAAATACAGAATGGAAATAAATAGACAGATTGGCCTAGTGCATGTTGTTTGGATTGGGAACATGAATCTCAAAAATGTGAATCCTAACCAAGCCAATTTTTTATTACGTGCTGCTGATAAGCTACAAAAGACTTGTCTCCCTCTCCTTTCTTCTGGCACGCTGTGAGGCTAGTGCCACCCATCTCTCAAAATGACATGTGGAGATCCTCACTAATCAAAGCCATCATTATATTGATGAATCCTAACTAAAGCAAATCTCTGTATCTCAGGCTGCAAACGCTGAAACCAATTTAGGTAGAATTTTCTTTGTCACTGGAGCCCAGATTGCTACATTTTACAATATACTTTACAGTGGTCATTTAATTTGAAAATCCTTTTCTGTCCTGTCTTCCTGAACAACTGGGAACAAAACCCCAACTATAGGCTGGGAGTTAAGGAGCTGACAAATAGAGGCTGATGTCACTCCTATACGAGACTGACTGCACATTGCTAGAATATCTATCAAAACTGGCATTTAACAGTTTCACTTCTATAAAGGGTGAACAATATGGTTGACCACCCATCCCCACTCTCCTTTTGGGCAGTCAATCATGCTTTTACAGTGGATCTAAATTTCAGGAAAATAACTGTATCTAAAGATGGAGGGAGTGGGGGGGAAGGCAGGAGGTTTTTCTCCTTCATCACCCAGCCAAGATTTTTTTTTTTTCCCCGGTATTTTTTGTCCTTTTAACTATACCATGTTAGCTGCTGGTGGCTTTCAGAAAGCTAGCAGATCATATGATGCTGGCTCTCCTTCTTTCCATCTGCTAGCTTGCACCCTAAAAAAACCCCAAAATATATATTAGATACTACTTTTTTTTTTTATGAAACTAATTAGTACAGATGCTGCAAGAATCTCACAGGATCATAAAAGGTTTTGTGATAGAACTACCCTGTGAAAGTAAAGCTCTTCTAGAAATTTGGAAATCCTTGTCTTTAAGGGTCTTTCATTAGCAGCACACACTAAACAATGATCACTGCTGTAGGATGAGAGACAAATTAATGAATCAAACATTACAGATTTCATCACATTGGCTCATTTGCATTTAAGCTGGTTTCCAGCTCTGTCATGCATTTGCTTTTAAACGAGCCCCTGTGGATAGTGCTGCAATGTTTGATTCATTAATTTGTTTCTCAGCGTACAGCAGTGCTCACTGTTCAGTATACGGTGAAATACTTTGAAAATATTTGTTTTAACCACCTATCTTTTAACAAAGAAACAATAACCCTGGAGAAGGAAATGCTGGCCATTTTGTGACACAGCCCCTGCCAAATCTCCCAGTTGCTGCCCCAGCCCATCGTTATACCACTGTGATATTATCTGGATTAAGTCTTCACAGCTTGCTTTCACATATTCTACAATTTCATAAAGCTTTGAGCCAGCTCTTTGGGTTAGTGTTATGATGCCCGATTCAGCTCCTGGGAAGTTAGAGGTGGCTTTAAGCCTTTACTCTCTGATCCTTGGCCCAGTCCCAAAGAGGGGCTTAGATCAGCCTCCCGGATGCTCAGTGACATTCTGCCACCACTACTGTGCCTCGTACACCGGTTCCTCCACAATATAACAGAGTGGGCCGCTTGGCAAAGCCATCTCTGTGAGAGCTGCAAAACTTTGGAATTGGTTTTTGGTTTGTAACAGCTTGAATTCGGTGACCTTACAGTAGACTGAAAGCACCATCTGTTTTAGAAGAAAAAAGAGGTATGTTCCTTAGCTGGTCACTGCATGGAGACAAGTGTTTTGGTAATTAGCTGGGTAGTTGAGTTCTCAAGTTCCTATCTGAACCTCAATTTTTTAAGTTTGTGTACTCAGATAGTCACTAATTATACCTATACAGGGATCACTGCTGATGTTTTATACTAAAGAAATGCATACACGTAGCAAATGAAAAAGACAGAATTGTTTTCATAGACACTAGGAACTGGAGAACAAAACACTTCTCTAGCTAGAACTTCCTTTCCTCTGACATAGCCACGCTAGATTGCAAAGTTATAAAGGCAAGCCATTGGACAAGAGGATACATTTGGACTATGGGACTCATGGAAATGAGAACCTAATTAAATGTGTTGCATTCTTCATGAAGCAGGTGGGTTTTCCTATGTTGAGAAATGGAGATAAATAGCAGCAGCAGAGAGAATTGCATGGCCATTTTCCTCCTTTTTTTTTTTTTTTAAATTGGTAAAGAATCTCTCTGGGCAGCATTCTACATGTTGAAAAAAAGAAACGTCATTGATACTGAACAAAAGAAAGCAATCAAAACAGAAAAGCAACACCCTAAATCTATATTTCAGAGGTCTTAAATGGAAATTAACATAACTCTCACCTTTCTTGCTCCAAGTAATCCATAGATACACCTGCACGCTAAAAAACACAACTAAAAGAGACAAAAAACCCCTGCCTCACTGTCAAACACAACCAGCGAGGCTACAGTATGCCAAGTACAACCAACACAAAAGCTACCCTACAGCCAGACAGTATGATGCCAGGAGTGTCTGAAGTGGGCGATACAGGAGATGTTGCCCTCTACTGATGAACACACAGAGAAAAGTTGCCTCCTGTTTCCATCCCATTAGATATCCCCCAGGAAAGACTCTTCATTTCCAGTGCCTCTGTAGAAAGTGGGATGAAATCTGTAAGGGACACCTGTATCTTCAGAAAGACAGCTTGGCATTTTATCTCAAATGGACACCCAGTATTTTGTGCAGCAGAAAAAAATTCCTTACAAATACAATAAATATATTTAACCTCATCCTTACTTTTACCTGCAAGGCATTACAAAATACCGTGGTGGGAAACTTTAAAAATTATTTGCAAGGCTGGAGTCATTTTACTGTTTATTATGAAAAATGTACCCCACTGAAAACCACTTTAAAAAACCAAACAACAATAATCTACACATTTTTCTTTCTTGAAAGATCATATTTCACAAAGACAGATCAAATAGTCTCAGAGAAAACGTAGGCTGTCTTCATGTGAACACAAGAATTTATAAATATTCTTGTAGGAGCTTTCACAATTCAATTACAAGACAATTTCATATTAAAAGCCTAATTAGGTCACTCTTGCTCAAGGTAGAAATCACTCATTTACAGGTATACTTGTATACAGTACACTTACACAAACACGTAGCTATACTGAGTCAAATCAATATAGCAAATAATACTCAAAAAGAGTGGCAGTAAGATGTAAAAATGGAACTTGCTGTCAAAGAGCACGTTAAGTACACTATACTACTTTCTCCCTAACCCTCCCACCAGACTCATATGGAACTACAGCAGTGATGAAGGAGGAGGAAAAGAGTTTTCACATGAACAAAGTTGTGTGCTGTCCTATTACTACCTTAATCACAAGAAACTCTTTGTCCGGTTGCTTCTCTAACTCAGTGCACAGCATGGCTTAGTCTCTTAAAATAGCTGCTTTCCTAACAAAGGCTTCGCTACCAGATTTTACAATTTTTTTCAGAAATCAACTATTTGAAAACCCTCAAAAAACCCCAGCCACATTTTCGTTTCCAGATGCCTTGTAAGCAAAAAACCGAAACAAACCCAGACCTTCAAACAGCCCAACACTATTAAATTGCAACGAGAAGGATTCACGTTAAACACCTGGGAATTAATTTCTGTTGTATAAATTAAGGCATTTTGAAGCCAGGCTTTTAGCCACCTGCAGATGGTGACTCTTCTCATTTCAAGGTGGGCTCAAACACTTCTGGCTTTCCACTCACTGGACTACGAGTCCAGTTGACACTTGTATTTTAGATGGCAAAGTTACATGAAACCAATCCCAATCTCGTGAAATCACATAAAGTCCATTTAAGCACAACATGCCTATGGTGCCTATGAATTCCATCACTCTTGCTTTTCAACAGAGACAGCAGGCTAATCTCTGTCAGGCGTAGCTGAGGTAGAGTTTCAAGTTAGAAGGTGCTACAAAAGTTAACTATCATTCCAGTCACCTCTTCCTCAGTTCTTTCCAATAATTGTATCTTCCGTTTTATTTATCCACTAAAGAAAATGGATTCAACAAAACCATCAACATGCAAATAAACTGATGGTCTTAAACCGTGAGTATGACAGAGTCGTCCCATACTTCTCCCTGATATCCTTTCCATTTACAGAAAACTCACCTATCAATTAAACTCACCTATTAATTAAAAGCATGTCTGGAAAATTCTGTGCTAATTGGAAGCTAAAGAAAGTGTAAAAAGTATCCGAATGCTCAAGCTTTGAATTTTAATTACTTACTCCCAGGTTTGTTTGTGATCCCTCAGGTGTTGGCTGGGCAACAGCAAAGAACTGGAATAAAAGGAAACAAAATTATTTTGTAATTCCTGCTGTGGGGAATAAAATGTATTGAGAAGGCTTCCAATTTTCTGTTCTTATCTTGTTTAGATTTATTCTTTATTAATGTAGTTATGAGAAAGTACCTACACACAAAGAAAAAATTATTCTGGAAGATTACAGGCAACTACAGTGAATAATTGCTCTACAAATGCAATAGTTTGGGTTTGGTTTTTTTTTTAATAATACGAGAGTTCCTATTGGGTTTGTCTCACAATGAAGAATATCAGTGTAATTACAAAGAGGGAATAATGTGTACAAATAAGGGCTGCAGTTTTTATCAGATCTCTGAGTGCATATATATATTAAATCTGATAGTTGTTTATTTTATATGCATCTAAATAGAGAAGACATGAACAGATTTAATAAAAATTCTGGAAAATGTGGGAATTTAATCTCTTCTCTCTAGCTACATACATAATATTAGCCAGGGTTTTTGACTGTTTTCTTTACTTCCTACATGTTTTTGAACATAATCTTGTTTCTTAACAGAGAAGGATACTTAAGAAACAGCCTGCCAACTAATTATGGAGGCAATGGAGAGCTCTTCTGCTTTTCCTCATAAAGACACCCTGTTCCCACCAAAGTCACAATATTTTGAGAACCTTGGGGTTTTAGTGTCCTTTTTATTAGGGCAAAAATAGTGAAAAATTGAGCCATTTGAATCAGGAAGAAGATTTACACATCCAGTTCTCACACAACTGGAATGAGGACTTCCACTTTTTATGATGTACACACAGCATATGTACATCTGTGCAAAAAAGCTCAGGAATCAAAGTACTCTGGCAAATGAACCTGTGTGCAAGTATTTAACCATGGCACATGAACTTGCAGTAGCTGTATTCCTATTATGCAAGTCTTCTTCCTGAACATACCTAATTTTCAAATAGGGAAAAAATAAAACCACCTTTAAAAGGAATGTAAATGATAAGCAATTTATTTACTATAAACCAAGGTCAAATATATTGAGTGAAAATATTAAGCAGAAACTGAACAGACGTGAGTGTGGCTACTAAATTCTCATACAGGCTATAAGACAGTTAAAGAAATAGATGTTTCTTTAAAGACAGTTAAAGAAGTAGAATGTTTCTTTAAAGTGCATTTAAGGGACTAGGAATGTTAAATAGTTTAGATTCCACTTGTATTAAGTTCCCGATTAAGGTTTCCTCATCAGATGACCAAGACTTTATGAACTGGGAAGTAATTTTCTGGCTATTACACTCATGTGACTGCTACTGCTTTAGCAGTTATATTGAGTTATATATTCAAGTAGAGACTTCTGCTCATTGTATTCAGCTAAAAAATCTCAGTGTTATGCATTTCAGTATTTTTAGGCATAAATAAAAATATCATAAATTATAAAAATAAAAAAGTAAAATATTTAAGTGCATTAGGAGAGGATGAAGAATAAACCATAAGAAATTTTTGTCACAGTTAAAAAAAAAAAAAAAAGGAAAAAAAAATCAAGGAAAAGCAAGCAGGCCTCTGTCATCCACTTTATTTTGAAGCTGAATGTCTTTCACATGGAGACAGTATCTTTCTCACTGCAGTTTTCTGGGGACAGGCCTCATAAGCAGAATCTTATTTATAACAGGAAAAGCATTGCACCAGGAGCAACCATGATACGTTCAAACACCCAAGCTACAATTACCAAGACATTTTAAGAATCATGTAATTCATAAAAGAATGCCCTATGAAAACTCAAGACAACAGCAGGACTTACGTAGGTTGCTTGTAAACACGTCTTTAAAAAATAATACGTATTCTTTCTGGAAGAATAAGAATCTTCTCTGAAAAAATGGCAACGCCATATGCAGATGAACTTCAACATTAAGACCTGAGGACAAATTCAGCAGCTCACATAAAGTGAAATTTCAAATGTTTTTATATAAGGATTTATGCAAATGACAGATACACCTTCCACTGACATTTGTAATAAGCCTTCCTTCTCCCACACAGGACAGACCCACCACTTTCACTCTGAGGCGATGAAAATACCCAAAACAACTATTCCAATGGCAGCAGAATGGACTGCAGACACGCCAGTGTTGCAACTAAACCACAAGTGCCTAAGACAGTAAAGGTGGCAGGATAACATGGATTATCCAAAGGGATAGGTAACATCTGTCACTCATGTGAAATCCATCCATCGCATTCACGACACGTACAAAGACATGACATGAAAACGTAAGAGAGGAAAAGTTTGTGCTGCTACTGAATGCAGAGAGCTGGGGTACCTGAGCGTGCCCCCGATGAAGGTGCATCAGGAGAAGCTCAGCCTGGATGTGATTGTTTAAGATCTAATGGCAGTTGTTGAGCCAGGTTAGGAATGTCTACACTCGTGTTTTGCCTGACCTGCAAACTGTATAATCCTTCCACAAACACCACCTGCTGACTGTGGATATATTGCTCTGAAAGTGAAAAATTGTTATGCACCTGAGACTTGACAGTCGCTGATGCAATGAATAAGTCACCAAGAGTCACAAAAGTCTTTCTATTACCAATTATAGTAACCACTGGACTCTTTTATTTCCTTAGTTTTACTGATCCTCTGCAAATGAGGGTGGAAGATAGAAATTCTATGAGAATTACACCGATCATCAATTTTTGCTGGTAGCTAAAGTATGAGGAAATGTTATGCATCCTTTTCTGTTTATGACAGAACAATTAAATTAGGAGGAACAAACAGTGGGAAAATAGATTGCAAGTTTTCCCAATGTTTTGCATCGTGAAAAGCCTTGAATAAAAACACCAGCTGGAAATAATGATAAGTTCCTAGGAGAAATAGTAAATGCTAAAGATCATTTTCAATCTAATTCTCACGAGTTTTGCTCTCTTTAGCACTAGTTTACTAGTTTGGAGGGTTTTTTTTTTTGTTTTGGTTTTTTTTTTTTTTTTTTTTTCTGTACATGAATTATTGAATTATTCTTCATATATACATTTTATCCTTAAAATTCAGACAAGTTGAAACAACAACACAAAAACCTTACTAATTCTGACTATTTCCAGGAAGCATTTGTCAGTACACTAACTCAGTTCCAAATTGCTCTAAAAATGTCATTTAAAGAGCAATAATAACTTCTTATTCATGCAGTCATGCTTTTTTGTTTTTCTAACTTTTTGGTATCCACCATGAACTCCAATATTTTCTGCATATTACTGTTAATCTGTGCTTCATGGGCAGTGGCTGTTCTTTTCCTTTATGGCAGTAATCAGTGACTGCTGCTCAATAGTCATGAGACAGAATCCTATACAAAAATGGCAAATCATATTAAGCTTCTATATGATCCTTGATCTTTTGCCAGCATGCCTGATCTATTTTCAGAGTACACGAGTCAGGCTATGTGCTTTGGTTAATAAGTAAATAAGTTCCTGCCAAATTTATCTTTTCTCCTACCATCTTAAATCTCCATGTTTTTTGAAGAAATCCATGTGGGATTTCAAACAGGATCTCTTTTCCTAAGAGAACATTAGTAGTGTCTTAGGCCTGAGACTTTATAAATGAAGCAAATCTCTTTTTGCTAGGGATGCTTTTGGCAAAATATTTTTCTGTGTATCGCACAGAATGTTATCACCATGATCAGGACAGATTTTTTAAGTCCCAACAGCCTGGTATCTTTTGAGGGAGAAAATTCACTTCCCCAAATGAAGTGGAAGGATAATCTATGTGAGTTGGAGTGGAAATCATTCTCTCACTGTTGAGTGCTTTTCTGGTTCTATTCTTGTCAAATATGAAATTTAAAAAAAAAAAAAAAGCAAACAAAAAAGCCATGATTATGATTAATAATACAGACCTGCATCAACTGAGACATGGACTATAGCTCACAAAATTTCAACTTGCTACCAGATGTTTCAAGTGTTCAAATTAGAAAGTTTTTGCCATTGCCAACTTGGTCTGCATTTGTCACAACTGCTGCAAGCAGTTATTAACCAATTCTTTTATCAGTTAAAAAGTGTTTTTGGATTGACTGTTATATATAACTATTTTAGACATATAAACTGCTGGTTTAATTTCCACACAATCTGCTTTTCTATACTTCTGTCTGGTGCAGAAAGAAGAGGAAAAGTACAGGGACTCCTCCTCAGGACAGACCTACCTATATACCAGGCTTAGTGGTGGGACAGCACAGGTCATTCTTATCAGCTGAACACAGCTACTGTGGGATAGCATCAGCCTCTCCTCTTTGACACCCAGAAGAGTGTGGGATGGAATCAAAAGCTGCAAGACAGCTGTTTCCAAAATCTGGCTACTTTTCCAAACCTGCTAATGAAAGGGGAAAACAAAAAATCTAACTGTGAGCCCATACTGTAAGCTTGTGTTTTTGGATGAATGCTGAGACTGGTGGCTGAGTCACATTTTTTCCCACTGGCATCGTGACATTTCAGTAATTTATGAATGTCCAGTTTATATTAAGATATTATGGTGATGACTTTTACTAATTTAAAGGACTTATAAATGAGCATGGAATACTTTCTCAGTAGAAAAGAAAGCACAGATCAATAGATCAGAGAAGGATCTGAGCAGAGAGGAACAATCATGCTATAAATGTCAGAACTGAGCAATTTCCACACAAATAAAACAAAGCTGCCATCGGCAAACAGTTTCAGCCTTGAAGTGTCAGACTACTGTTGTCACACTACTGCTGTGTGACTGTGTTACAATCCCAAGGTCACTTACACGGAGAGCAGGTGGCGCGACACTCGGCAAGCCAATATCACAGCTCTGCCTTTACATATAGCTACTCCCCAGGAAGACAAAGTTTAGCACTTCAAAGTGACTTCCACACCCCACACCCCTTTCACAAACTCCAGAGTTCATGACAGAACTTTTACTTAGCAAGGAAATGCAGAAGTTGTCTTTTCTTCCCATTTAGTTTGCAACTTGGTCTTTCAAGCAGACTAAGAGGAAATAGGGAAAAGGCAACATTAGCAGCCTGTGCTTGGATACAGCCTATGGCTTCGTGTCCTCTCACCAGAACATCACGGACGTCTGACATCTGACCATGGTTTGCCTTTTAACACTGACAACTGATACCCGAGGCTGAACGCATCAGGTTGGGTCTTGCCTGAGAATCTGAAGACCAAATGTGACTCTCAATCTTACAATTTCAGCGTGCTGCCACAAGATGAAAGTAAATTTTTTTGAAGTAGGGAAGCCAGCTATTGTAACAATGCTGGCTTCTAGTTTTTCACCCCAAAGCTGCTGCTTTCTCTTGAAAACAACTCTATAGTAATAGACTTCTACATCTCATCTACAACTTGAGATTGACATATTAAAGTCCTATTCACCTCAGATATGCTTGTATTTTCCTTATCATTTACCTGGAGGCTGACAGGTCTACCCTGCTGTTCTACTGTTCCGACCATCCACACGTCTTCTCCAATTAAACATCCCATTTTCATGGGCTCCCAACACTCAATTACAGCGTCAATCTCTACCATCTAAAATATTATTCTGCATTTTTAAAAGATATAAAATATTTTCATTTAAAAATCAATGACCCAGCTAAACAATGCATATCAGTAACAAATTTGTATATCGGGGGATTTAAAAAGTTTGATAAGAGAGCAAATGGAAGATTTTCAGAATAATTTAGCACTCAAGATCTCCCCTCCTGCCACTTCTATCCAGACATTCAAAAGTGGTCAGTCTCTCACATAATGAGAATACTTGAAAGCGTGGCCATTTCTTACAGTATCTAAATGATGAACAAACTTTTTGAACCCATTACCCTCTTGTCTCTAACCCCGATGTCTGCCTTCTTAGGTTAACAATAATTAGGTATGAAACATCAGACGTGATAACTGAACACGTTTCATGAGCCTTAAATTCATAAAGACTATAATAACCTCTCCTCCTCAATGTATTCACTATTTTCTATGTGAAGTATTAGTATAATTTCAGCTGATCTGTAATCTTTCTGAACCATGATGCACACACAAGTGTTGCAATCCTGTACTCTTGTACAGGGTAACTAGAGTTTTTTGACATTTAAAATATCTAGCGGCATGACAAGAATCTGTATTTGCATATACATAAATTGTGCCAGGGAAACTCGATGAGTGACAAACCATCAACAACAAGCTACAGCATTGCCTGTGGCTTTCACATCAAGCATGGCTGCGTATGAAAATGTTACAGCGTTGAGAAAATGTAGCTTGACCACCACAGTCTCTGTTTTATACATACTCTTCTGAAAAAAGAAAACGTACTGTTTAAAAATTACCATAATGAAGAAAACTATTCTATTTATTTAAAACCTTTTTGTATTGACAATCCATTGAGGGGAAAAAAGTTTCCTTTCTGATGTGATATTTGACATAAACTTCTACATGAGGATTTTCTTTCCCATCCATCCCTGACTATCAGCAATGGTGTCTCCTGAGGTCAAACCAGGCTGTATGATGCCTGTGAAAGTTTTCTTATAGCTTAATATTGCATCCCACCGGCACGTCTTTCTTCCCTCACCTGAAGAGGCAGCTGCACTGTACAACTGAACTTATGGCTAGTGAGAATTAATGTCACAGAAAAGTAAAACATGATCTTGTTTTCGTGTGACTGATAGTGCATATATTCCTCAGAATCACAGCAGAGTCCAGCGGGACATTTCATGCAGCTGAAACAAGCAACTCATGCAAACCATCTGCAGCTTAACCACATGACAGACCCAGTGGTGATTTCATAGCTGCCAATGAAACAAACTCCAGTTCCTCCCAGAGAGACAAATGCTGCCGCAAAACAATCCAGGGCATTTCAAACCTTGGTGTCCACTTCTTCTGAGAGTTGACCGAAAGAAAATGGGAATAAAGGAACAAAGAAGCTAGAGCTATAAAGGAAACCAAACTAAACTTAAAAAAAACCCCCGCTAAAGCTAGAAAAAAATGCAGAAAGTAAACCCACTTTTGTTGTGTAACATCCTGCTTTGTCTCCAGCAAATACGGTTACATATTGTACAAGACAGTGCGGTAAGTGCACAAGTGCCAAACTGTACTTTCATCTGAGATATTTGTACAATGCAAGATAAAAATGGAATGTGCAAATTGGCATGAAATTCCTTTGCTGATTTTGTTTTGGTTTGTTTTTTTTCTAATGAATGGTGATGGGTCCAAACTGGTATCATGGAGAATGATGAACCTCTAAGGGGTAGAACTGTGAGAGGCTCCCAAGTTTTCCTGTCTCCTGGTGAGCAGGGTGGAACTGCTGTCCAGAAACTTTTAACTGTGCTTCATGGCTAAACTGCCACAAGGGGAGGGGTGAGTATTTACACTACCTAGTCTTATATCCAGTAGAAGCATCAGTATTAACCATTGGGTCCCCTATACAGCAATAAAAAAGGATGAGAGATCCTTAACCTAGAAATGACTTAAAATTCACTAAGCCACTTCAAAAATCATCTTCCTCTCCTAACCCTACAGATAGCCAACAACACAAGCTGTCTATCTTGGAAACATCAGTTGAGTTCCTAAAATTAGACTCTACAGCTACCTGCAAAACTCCCATCGTAGCTACCTTCCTCCCTTTTCACAGGAACTCTAGAAGGAGAGCTTAAGACAGTACGGCACTCGTGCAAATGGTATCAGCCACGGAAAGTTCATTTTAATAGCAAACACCACACCCAAATACTTTCAGTTTGCCTAACTCACTTTAAGCAAAGCAGTACCATCTATTTCCTTCCTTCTCGGAAGTCTGTGTCCTGAGTTGCTATTTCAAATTAACCTAGATATGGAGATTAAACAACCATTTGGGGAAAAGTGCTAATCAGAGGGAAATAACATTGTCTAGTGTTTCTCAGCCAGAGTGGCTTTGGTATGGATTAAGTCTCTAGCACAGAAATCAGAAATTACTCTAGAAATAAGAAATGAAACCATCTATTTTCTGTGACCTCCTGCAGTAAACAAGGCTTGAGCACAGCAGCTGTGAGAATCCCCTGCATATGCTGGCGGTTGCCGATCCAGCGCTGCTTTGATTTCAGGCCGCATCCCTTGTGAATGACTGAAAAGCTGGCTTATGCATTTTGTGGCCTTATTCCAGTTGCCAAGGTTTATCTCCCCAGTCTTGCAATCCTTCTGTGCACACAGCTCTCTGTCGGAAGTCCGAAATCAAATTCCCTTCATCGCCACAAAACCAAGTGCCGAGGGTCGACTTGTGCAAGCACCGCCTTTTCTCCACGGTTTTGGGTTCCCATGACAGTGTGCTTGGGGCACTGGGAGTGAAGGTGGCTCGCTTCAGGGATACGTTTAAATGTGACACTGTGGTGGAGACTCCAGGTGGGCCACGGAATTAAAGTGACTGAGTGGTCATGAAGACAGCTGAATCAGACTCAAAAGTCTGGTGACAGGCCTGCACTGGTAAGGTGCCCTTTACAGTCAAAGGAAAGAGATGGCACAGTCAAATAGACATAGATGAGGAAGAGCAAAGAAAGAAGTCATCTGAGGCTCTAGAAGTTGACACAGTTCCTGGGAAATGACAGGGATCATAGAGGTCAGAAAGCTGTATGAATCTGTCATCTCTCATGACCAGAGGCAGCAGAGGATGGGGAAACACCTTCTCCAAATCTCAGCCACCATCAAACAGCACAGAGAGGTCTCTCAGCCTCCCTGAAAGGGCTGATGGCAGCTTCCATCTCAGGAAAAGACACCTGATCGCTTCATTTGCTTTGGGGAGTACTCAAGAGCCTTACTCACAGCTGGAGTAATGCCACTGTGCTTACTTCAAAAATAACAACCCTCGTATTTACTAACTCACGTGCCTCCTCCCATCGCTACCACGATTCCCGCATTACATACAAGAAATGTTCACAACAATATTTTAAGTCAATTTATGGAGCTTTTTAGCTTCCTTTTTTTTAAAAACTCTGTCTTTAAAAAGAGCCCATGAATAATCAAAGCAGAAATAATGAGTCAAATCAGCAAACGCAGTAATTT
The DNA here is from genome assembly GCA_024605025.1 of Megaceryle maxima. Lineage (NCBI taxonomy): Eukaryota > Metazoa > Chordata > Aves > Coraciiformes > Cerylidae > Megaceryle > Megaceryle maxima. The sequence goes on from JANHGN010015547.1 coordinate 34,681, forward strand.
CTATGTGTAAAACAGTTTCAAAATCAGAAATTGAAGTTATATTTATACTAATGACAACCTTAACACCCTAACAGGCTCCAATTTTTGCATAAAAATGATACATTTTAACTATCCAAAAGCTTGATGGGACTTTTATACTCTGTTTATGTTAAACCAAAAAAAAAAGTGAACTTAAAGTAATCATGTAAATTGAATGATAATAAGAGTTCTTTTTATATTTTTAGACTACTTCAAATGAATAATTTAAAAGGCATCAAGCAAAATATTTTATTAACATAAAGTTAATGGTATATTTTTATAGTATCTGATTTTCAAAAATTTGTACCAAGGCATTATCATAATCAGCTCATGTCAGTAGTATGCCATTTCACAGGCTTTTATTTTTGACTAGTTAATGTACTCCCTGGCACAGACATTAAGCCTAAACCTTTTTCCTCAGCTATCACTGCTGCCTTTATTAAAATACTTGTAATTTGTTGACTTTAACACAAATGTAAAATAAAGAGAACCTTGCTCTGTGAATAGAAATCTCTGCTAGGATGTATTGCAATGACAAAATCAAAGGCTCAACAGAAAATAAAAATGATCAGCCAGCGTACGTGTCACAAAGCAGATACTATGTTGTGAAACGTACACAATTATGGAATATTAAGAGAGTTCCTCTTCATTCCCTGGCTAGGAAAAAGAAGAAAGCCACCTTACTCAGTGCCAGCTTGAGGACAGGGAAAATGATCCTACTAGCATAGCAGTAAGTTCTAAGTCAAATTATATTTTGAAAATTGATTTTTTTCCCAAACTCAAATATTCATACTGGGTGCAGAAGCTGTCTGCAGGATGGCCACTACTTCCAGCTTCCAGTGGAGACCATACAAAAGCAAGTATTTCTTTGGCTTGGCATTTTCAGGCTCTTTTTGGAGAGGAAGGTCATGATGCTATGTGGCAGCCATGGGTTTGTAAAACATCACAAATCCTACATTTACACTACATTAAAATCCACAAAGTCTATACCATATTTGATTTTTAATAAAATCTATTGTTTTATAATATAAGCCCATTTAAATACATTTTTTTTCCCCCTGAGAAATAGAGCTGCCCTTTTAATTTCTTTTCCTGTCTTCCCAAACAAAGCGCACATATAAAACTCTTGTTCTATCCAGACAAGTCTCATCAAGAATCAATGTAAAACTGACATTTATTTCTGTGTGATGCACTTTCTAATGTCCATGGTTCTATTATCCATTCCAGAATAATAAGTTATCATTAACGCTGATCATAAAAATACCACCATTTAGAACTGGATGAAGCACTGCCACTGGCTTTGCTGTGAATAAATAGAGTGAGCTGAACTAAGTCATGTAGCATAATGAAAGAGTAAGCAATTGCAGACTTAGGGCTATGGAAACAAACTTGGCATGTTTAATTACCCTTATCAAAGGACTTGATACTTTGATAATATACTGTGTAAAAATGCTGTAACATTTGAGAATAGTTTGAATTTAAAATTCCAATTGATGGTTTGTCAGAATAAAATAAAAAAAGGCTATGTGGGTGAATATGTAGCCTCATGAGTCTTCTTCAGTACTTCACTGTCTTAATAATCACCCAGTAAACATATGAAGCCCCCCAAAATGTTCAAATGATTAATTTAAAAAAGAAACAAAGCAGGAAGATTTTTGAATGTGGAGTCCTATGACAGACTTCAAAGTTCCCTTGAAAAGAGAACACTTTGTGATGGAAATAGTTTTCCTCGGGGGTTTTCTAACACCATTTGAAATTTTATATGCTTTCCCCATAATATTTTGCCCATTATATTACCATCTTCTCTACAGCAGCAGGCAAATTATTAAAAGATGATAAGATGAAGAACGTTCACAAAATTGCTTGGTCTCAAGTTCTGAATTGGGGGAATACATGATTTTTTTTCATTTTAAATGAAAAAATTAACAGTCTGTAAGGAAGGCGTCATAAAATTTAAAGCAATAAATTCTTCTGACACTGTAGGGTTTTTTTTCAAAATATCAACAAAGATTTTTTATTTATGAAACACTCCTAGATGTACAGCAGAATTCCACCTGAAGATCAACATTTCTGGCAGAGGAATTTATCCTGTGCATAGACTTAGTCTCAAAACTAACTGCTATTTGAAACACCCTCTTTAGATTTTGCCATCTCAGAGGACTTTGCTCTGCAGAAACTGCCTTTTCCTAAACATCCGTATTTTGTTGGGGTGTACGTGTATCCTTGCACTAAAAATACACAAATCCCCCACAGATATCACTTAGTTCTATCGCTCCTATTACAGAGAACAAAAACAAAACCAAAGCAGTAATAAAATAAAAATTAAAACAAAACAATCAATCAAACAAAGAAAAATAAAATAAACAATAAACAAATAAACAAATAACCAGCCAACAAACCACTGGCACCTTATTCTAATGTTAGAGAGGAAACAGAATAGTTAACAGACTTAAGTATTCTTTAGATACTTCAGCTATTAGAACCCATTCCTATTGAGTTTATCAGCAAATTTCTAGTAACTTATAAACGAAAGGAAAATTAAACACAATAAAATACCTGTAATTTCTAAATGTGAGAATTTTCCTATTATAGTCACGGCAGAATCTTTTTTCTTTTTCTAATCCAATGTCACGTTCCATTAACATCAGTTAATCATTGGAAAGAACTACCAGGTGAATTGGTACATTCTCATTTCCTAAAACCCTTAAAACTAGACTGAATGGATTTCCAAAATATACTACTCCTGAAAGTAAGTCATTCCCCTTATAGGGGTGTAATTAGATAAAGACCCATCTCGGTGCACAGATCTAGAAATCAGATCACATGACCTTTCTGCCATAAGTGCACATATGTAACTCCATGAATACGATGAACAAAGCACCCAGAAAGGTTAAGTCCAGAGAAGGGCTCGCTCACCAGACCCTCTGCAGCTACATTTGGGAAATACAGAGCAGTGAGTGTGTTGTGAAAGGACTGCTAGGGCTGAGGAAGTGTTGCTGAACTGGAGTAAAACTGGAAAGTTTATTAACTTTCTGGAAGTGCCAGTAAACTGCTGTGGAAGAAGGGGAATTCTTTAGCACGCTCCAGAGGTGACCGACTGTGAACCTTTCAAAATGATGCAAGTTAAAGAAAAAAAAAAAAAAGCCAAAAGATCTTTAAACAAAATTTCTTTATATATTAAGAGATGTAAATGTCACGAATCAAGCTTGCACTCTTAAAACTGGTCTTCAATGATACTTAAGATCCATGCTGAGGCAAAACTTTCATCCATTACCACAAAATTGCTGGGAATTAAACTCCTTAGAGAAAAATACCACTCCCATTTTACTGCTGCAAAGTATTGGTAGTTTTAAAAGTTTTAAAGAGACAGCTTTGCTGTTAGGACTGATTGAATGGCCAAAAGGAAAAACGTATACCCACTTACTACATGTTTACTGTATAAACTCGTGGCAGTATTACAAGCATGGCAACATTTGCGTATTGTTTTCTTCTCTGTTTTATTGTTGTTAACACTTGTTTTACTTTGAGCTTGTAAGAACCACTCCCTTGAAGTCAAGGCTATGGAATGTGTCCTTTCAGCCCTACTGAGACTCTGTAACAGTCCCCCTCCTTGATTCACCAGCTCAAGATAATTCCAGAAATATCAATTCCTAAAGGGAAAAAAACAAACAAACAAATAAATAAACCCGCCCTTTTGGCAGTTTAATACTGTATCTAATCATCATCTCCTTGTCCATGACTGAAGGACAATCAGGATTAGCATCTCCTCTGGAAATTCTGGAGACTGATCAAATCAAATGATATTGGTAAATGTTCCTGGAAATGTTTTAAGAGTGGCTCAGGGTTCACCACCCATGACTACAAGTTACGCCACGATATTCTAGAAGAGAACTATTTTTAAATGATTGTGACTATCTTGCTTGTGTAAGCCAGGAATTTAAACCCAGAACTTTTTTTTTTTTTTTTTTTCTTCTAGCCAGACAAGCCCCTCACTGTTAGCAACCGTGTAAGACATTCAGTCACATTTTGCCTAATTAGACAAAATATTGGAGATGACCAGCCTTTTAAAATGAAGTGGAAGGACTTATTAGAGATAGAAAGCTCAGGATCAGACCTTCAGAGAAGATGATACACACACAGGTGGATGGAAATGGTTTGGTGGCCTTCATTCTTTACTATTTAATGCAAGTAGGCAGGAAACAAGATCCACAATTTTCTGTGGCCTCCATGCTGTGGTTATTTTCTGTTGAATAGCACAGAAATAAAAGCTTTCATATGTATTTTTGGAAGTAGAATTCTTACAGTGGTAAAATAACTGTAATCAAGAACAAGCTGAATATGGAGTGTAGGAGGTTAAGAAAGGTTTTCAGGGCTAAAGGGTCCTGCAGAAGACAAGAAAGACTGAACTAAATATAATATTTTAAATGGAGCTTTACAAGCAAGTTCCAGATTTAAGCAATTCTCTTTCGGGGTCCATGTGGGAAGACAGTAAGGTGTTTCCATGGATAGTGTTGGGGGTATTCTCAGCTGTTAGTAGATTTACCCAACTTTATATGATTATCTCATTTGAATTAGAAAGCCTTAAGTCAGGATAATTCTTCACTGTACTTGCACCTCCACAGAGGAGTAATTCCTTATCACTTAATGTCAAGATGGAAAAATCTTGGTAGCCCAGATCACAAGTATGTCATGTACTTGAGGAAGTGATTAAAACGATATAAAATAACCAGAAGACAACCAGACAGATAGCTAGGATATATCTGAATGCTAAAATTCACATCTGTTTCCTAGTCTCATCCAAATATGATGATCAGATTCAGGATGCTGGCTCAGTCGCATAAAAAGAAATTAATTAGAGTAAAAATGTTGACAGAAATGGTGAGTATATAGGCTTACTATCCTATAGTAGCTCTTGTACTATTCCTTTATTCCAGAAAACTGTAAACAACTCTTCAAAAATGCTTCATCTGCATTGTCAGTATGGTTTCTCTTTCTGCTATGGAGTACACACAGAAATACTCTTTCTCTGCTGTGTTCTTACAGCACTGTGCATGCACCATCCGTGTCGGCCACACTCAAGCTACCTTGCTAAGCATTGTGTTCTCTGTATACATCATTCTGTAATGACTCAAACAAATTCCTGCCTCTACATTGTTTCTTTAAACAATGACATTTTTTTCACAGATTGAAATACAATGAGAGTTGCTGAGGGAATAGTAGCAGTGCATATACAAAAGGAGAACAAAGTACTCAGGTACTTCCCCAAGTATGTGTTTCATTTTCCATGCAATACAGGAAAACACACAGATGTAGGTACACACACACAAGCTTATATGAGGAAATTAGTATAAGCTTTAGAAATGCACTGCATTACCATGTAAGTTTTCATCACGGTGTCAGCTGTACCTATTTCTGCTTAGTACTTAATTTGTCTTAACTCTTAAAGGCAAGAATTTTCATTGGGTGATATTTGGCTGGACATCACTAGAAATTTCCCTCTCTTGCCTTATCGTATTATTTTTCAACAGCTGTAATCTATACAGAAATAATGTTGCATCTGTTGGTTGTAGTCCCAAGAAGAATAGCAACAAAAAAACCCCAAAACTAACAACAACAAAGCAATAATTTTAGAACAAGAACAGAAGGTAGTATATTGAGATGTTAAGAGAGAGACATCCATCTATTGCAGGCGTAAGAATAACTTTCCATACTAACTGCAGCAGCGTGTCCTCAGTGGATGTGAAGTGCATAGCTTGACAGGTAACCCAAAAGACTTGCTGCCTTGTTTTCTTTTCAATCTTCCCTTAAACCCTTACCCCCTCCCCCTTCCATTATGATTTTTTTTTTTTTAATATTTATTTTCACAAACCAAGCAACAAGTTGCAACTCCTTAGGCTCCTCATTATGTTGAGCGAATACTGATGATCTTACCTTGTTAATTCTCATACCTTTTATTCTTGTTTCTTCTACACATCTTTATAGTTAGCCTACAAGATCTCTGGTCTTTACAATTAACCTACAAGCTCTCTGGGACAAAGGGAATCTTTTCTTCTTGGTGTACCGAATAATGTAGGGCCCTGATTTGTAACTGTAGCTCTCGAGTGCTATGATGTAATACAAATAATGAATGACAGCACTTAGTTTTTAATTTAAAATAAAATTGTCAAAAGTGATTACTAATTTTAGACTTATCAACCAGAAACAGCTGGGATCTCATTTTAGGAGATCCCAAGCATCTACACTCTCAGATAATTCAAGTGCAGCTGGAGTGCTCAGATTGAGCACCCAATATCCTCAGTCCTAAAATTAATTGAGGATTTTGAAAGTGCTGGCTCAAATATTATCACATTCCGTTGATTATCCTTTTGAGGGGCTTGTTTTTTATGTATTCACCACGCAAGGCAAAGGGGCTAACTGTCTTTTCTTCTTCTGTGTTTCATTAATCCCTTTCTTTTTGAAAGGACAGGTGCAAATTCAGTCTCTGCTTGAGGATACCCAAAGAATCACCAACTGACACCTCAAAATCTAAATGCATTCCTGCCTCTACCTTGGTTCCACCCATGCCGTTCTCTGCCCACATGCTGGGCATCTTCCAATAATTCCCTTCAGCAAAGAGAGCTGGGACAAAGCTGCCTTGGATGCCGCCGGTGTTCTTGGATGGTCAACAAAGGGTGCTAATGGACATGGCAGCTGGCTTCCCCCTCTTGAGGCTAAACATTTTCCCTGCACTAACTCCACACTTGACTGATCCAAGAGCTGACAGCTGTGAGTTTGTCCTGAAACCATGCTGCAGTAACTGCTGCCATTTCACAATATAACTCTACTTCCTCATGTGGATTTAGTGCCAAGTACACAGCAGTTTGTGAGCCACGCACTATAGAAAAAACCTGAGAGAAATAAACACATTTTGTTTCAGTCTACAGTACCAGCACTCTTCCTTCTTTATTCTGAGGCTAAGGAAGAGTGTAAAATGAACCCGAGGCATTTTAAAAGATACGCCACTAAACTCTGCTTCTGCATGAATGACAAATAGATAGAATTACAGAGTCTAATGGAGCTTTAACTGGATTAGCTCTTAACACTATATTGTATTTTATTAACATTCACAAGTGTACTTCTAGTAATTTTCATTAGGAATGAGTTGAGAAAAGTTCAGAGAGAAAACCATGGAGGACGCTTCTGAAATGATGCATGTATACGTGACAGCTAAAAGTAACTCCAAAGCTGGTGCGGTGTATTTGCAACTTATGGCTCTTCTTCCCACTACGTCAAGCTGGACGCTTAACTTCTGCTTTTCAGACCAATGAACTAAGGAAACCAAAGCAACTGAAATGTGTAACCTGAGTTGGGAAAGTCACAGACAGTAACTCAACACTTAGAGTATGTGTGTGTGCACTACGCTATGGCAAGAGCTGACACTTCGCAGCACTCAGCATTTCTGTTTCCATTTGATTTCATTCTCACAGCCCAAAGTATAACCAAATGCTTAAGAGAAAACTTAGCAAATCATTAGTGATCATATGCCATCAAGCCTCTAGAAAACTGGACAGCCCAGCTGATTTTTGGGAGGCAACTGTTTCAAAAGGTAAACAGCTACTAGAGACTATTTGGCTTTTCTGAGCATTTCAGAAATGCTTCTATGGCTCTCAAAATTCATTCACATTTAAAGGAAATCAAACAGGTAAGTTATACACTATTTTCAGTAATGAAACCAAATATAAAATACTTTCAAAAGTGAAAAAAATCACTTCTAAGATAACCACCAGAAATAAAATGGGCATAATTATCAGAAATGCTAACAACTCTCAGCAATTCCAGCTTCTCTGCAAACCAGACCTCTTCTCACTTCCATGCCTGCACACGACCCCTAAAGCCCAGGGTAACCACAGGTGCCACACCTGACATTTCCAGCTCCTGATCTCAGCAGCCAATTCATTTTGAAAGCTAAAATTATTTCCTCTCTCTGAAGTTCTCATAATAGTTTATTTGTGAAAAACACCAGTCTGAATCGATTCCTTGAAGCCAGAATTCAGGGCTGAAGAAAATACGCATGCATTTATCACAACAATATAGCACTGGAAAAAAGCAATATTACTGTAACGAATCTGGAACAAACAGAGAGTACTGGGAGAGGTGGAAAACAGACTGCTCCGCTGATGCCAGAAAGGTTTTGTGCTGCAAGACAGTGCTGTTTCTAATTTTTTGGTGTCCCCCCCCCCCCCTTTTTTTTTTTTTTTCAAAAAACTCAAAAAAATTAAAAAAATAACATTGAGTTCTGTTTTTCGCTTTTGTAA
>JANHGN010015547.1:43002-77848 GCA_024605025.1 Megaceryle maxima
GCCCGCCCCCTTAGCTAAAAAAGGTTTTGGTGTGCAACAAATGTTTTTTTTTATTTTTTTTTGTGCCCCCCCCCCCCCCCCTTTTTTTTTATCTCTAAGAGAATCAGAAATAATTAAAATAAGAACTGTGAATTTTCTTATGCATTTGATACATAAATGCCATATATTTTTATTCTTCTAATACTTCACTCAACATTAGGGAAAGGGTTGGGGGTTTTTTTTGGCTACTGAAAGATAGCCCAGGCACAGTCCCTGGTATCCAGATGACCAGTAGAAGTGCTAAAGCTCGGAGACCAGCAAGGCTGACTTCTCCACACTTCTCTCAGCAAAGTGCCTCAGCCTTACAGAACGCAGCTGCAATGGAAACAGGATTTTTCAACCTTTTTTTTCTACTCCATTCTAAGACTGTCAAAGGCTGTTAATTGTATCTGACGGTAGCCTGAGGCTTGGGATGTGAGCGCTTGCCTATTAGGAATGAACTTTCACAGTGCTGCAAACCTGCATCAGCTTTAAAACAAGAATGAAGATGTAGAAATCCTTACATTTCTACCTGCCACTTGTCACCAAGGTCTCTAAACATTACTACTCTTATTTCATTTCATTTTCAGAATAGGGTAAGTGTGGGGAGCATTGCCATCTATATGGAAAAGATGAAATGAAACACTTGGAACTGCTCCAGCTGGGAGGGACAGCAGAGACTGGTGTTGTTCAGCACAGAAACAACTTGACGTTCTCTCATTCTTTTTACCAATGATATATCCCCATCACCATTGTGAAAACTGCTCTATGAACAAAGGGGGGTGAAAGGAGCATAAAATGTTTTAACTAATTAATTAATATATATTTTGATCACCCAACTTCAGTGCAAGAGGCTGTATCAGCCAAGCGTGGATACCTCTGGAGGAACCTATTTCATTCCACGGATCCTTGAGCAGCCTCTGAAGACTCACCAGCAAAGTTCCTAACCGTCGGGTGCTGTGGTCCCTGAAGACCACCCCCACCACTTGAAAAATCACCCCATGTCCTGGTACTATGGAAATTAGCACAGGGAAAGAGAAGGGAGATGGCATTCAGGTCATGCTCATTCTCACACATGTGGGAGGCGCCTTGGAGGAAAACCTGAGCCCTCAGCTGTCAGCTTTCTGTTCCTTATGTTTCAAACCCCATCATACTTCTCTATAACTTTTTAATGTCTTCTGCTCTCTATCTGTTCAGGAAGCTGCTCAAGTTCCATTCCTTCACAATGTATCTTCTAAAAGTCAGCCATTAAGCAACAGTTCTTTCTTACTTGCATTTACTGGTAGAAAAAAAATATGACTTTCATCTCCTGTTAATTATCAATATGTCTATTCTATGCTCAGTTTTGAGGACAGAATCACAATTCCAAAATAAAAACAAAAACAACTGTTCTTCATCATTCACAACCACAGTATTTTCTTAAAATTGCCAATTTCTTACTATATAAAACTGTATACTAAAGGACTTGAAAAGGGCTAAAGAGAACATCGCATGTTTTTCTTTTCCTCCCTTCAGTAAGGCAGAGAAAGGGAGCACAATCACAGTTAATATCTAGTCCCTCCGATATTATTTCATTTTCATGAAGTACCGTTCTGCTTGTGTGCTTAAAAAGTAACCCAACAGAGAGATTTGCTGTAAAGCCGAATTAGGAAATGGATGCTTTTTAAATGCTGAATAAGGAAAGAAATTAATTCAGTTCCTTAAGATCATAATAGGGCACAGCATATGGAGCTGGATTTTGAATTGAAATGAAAAGTTGTGACTAAAGCTGGTAAAATTATTGACAATACTGTTTGTTGAGGATGTATTCTGTTTTCTGTTCACAACACATTTGTATCTAGGCTACTTTATACGAATCAGACCACAATTAGTGGACCCTGGGTGAGAACATCTCTCAGCATCAGAGTTGTTGATGAGTTATTCATTTCACTCTGCATTATTCATGATGTGCAATTGGTCAGCTAAAATCACAGTATCACTTTTGTTCCTGGTGTAGACAAACCACTTTTGAACTAAAGAATAGAAAAATATGTCTACTCATGTGTAAATATCTTTGCTTGTAAGTAGTTAGGGCCATTTTCATAAAAAGTATAAGTCATTTCACCAACAAACCCACTCTAAAAGAAGCCAGTAAGGCAAAGAACAGAAAAGCCCTCACAAACTCAAATGATCTTTCTGAATTTTTTTTTCAGTATTCGACGAGCCTTGTTTGTGATTTTATACGTAATTACAAATAACGAGTCCTAAATAGGGGGTAACATCATGTGTGTCATTTAGGTTTGGTCTTTTGTGAGATGGATGACATGGCTACTAAGCCTTGAGAGAAAAACGCATACAGCTAACCTTTTTTATATTCATTTTGTTCTTTTTTATTAACTTGAGTTTGATTCTTTCAGAAGTCCCCTTCCACATAAATATTAGCACATGAGTATTAATCATGGCTGCACTAGAATCAGCAGTGACTCTGCAGATACTGATCTAGTGAGGCACTTAAAACCCACGCTTAATCACTTAGCTGAAAAGATTAGTACTGGCTTCAGTAAAATGCTCTTTTAGCCGTATATTGGAACCTAATAATCTTGAAGTGATGGGTAGACAAGCTGGAAGAGCATCAATGTTCAAGTACCTGTCCGCTCTGTGGCGGGCCCCTGCTGCAGGGCGCAGGGTAGAGAGCCCACGGAGCAGAGCAGCTGTGTTTTGGCGCATGGCAGATGTCTTAAGTAGGCAAATGTAACGAAAATAGATATCTGTATGGACTTGAATGTTGCACAAGCAATCACGGATGAATTTATATACCTCATGCATAACATGGGATACGCACACTTCTACCTTAAAGCCTAGAAACCCAGGAAGAGATAAATCTTTTGGTAGAAAGTAGAAGACGGCAGGTCGAAAAAATAATGAATTGAGTACAAAGCACGTGCTTAAGTCTCTGTAATTTTCTCTTTCACCTGAGACATGAAAAAACTCATCTATCTCGGACTCATACTAACACTGCCCATCGTGTTTATAGAGTGTGCTCCTTAAACACTGTCAGGAATCTTGACCCAGGTTATAGAGCAGACAAGCAGATCAGAGATCCATGTATTTCTATTCCACAGGTAAATGCTAGCAGGGAAATCACACATAAAAACCTCCATTTGAGAACCAAAAGTCAGAAGGAGAATTGAGAGGTATAGATAGGAGTCTGCTAGCAGTATGGGATGATAAAAAGTTACAAATTAATAAATGTAACTGATACATCATCTTAATGGATCCTTCTTTGTGTATAGACAAAGATGGATGTATACCTCTATGGTCTGCTAATATAGTTAATCCCTCTTTACTAAGCACTTAAGTGTATACATACTACCCTTCTATATTTTTGTGGTACTAATTTGTACCATCACAACGTATACCTTACACTTTAATTTACAAGTGAAAAATGCCAGTGTAATACTGAAAAAATAAGCTGACATTTAAGCAGATACTTTTTTTTTTTACTTTGAATTGTTAAAAGAGCCTTGGTCAATCAAACACAATTTCCTTGTTGCTGAGTCTTGATTGCTTCCATGACAACAATGCTATTTTATAGCAAGAATATCCTCATAAATAATTAAGACACAGGATGCTATATGCTTTTTTCTATTGAATCTAAAAGATAACTTGAAGAACTCATTATGTTTCTTCAGTTGTGGTCTCTGAACAGTACTGTTAAATCATGAATATTAAGAATTAAGGTAATAATATTCTGTTCTGTAATGGAGCTCTTTGCATAACTGTTGTTAAAGCTCTAGACTTTTCCAGTTAAACTGCATTGAATTCATTTGGAAACTACAAGTCATGAAAATCTAATCATCAACAAAAAGTAGTAAAATAATGGAGAAAAAATAATAATAATAAAAAATGATACAAAACCTAATCCATACGTGAAAGTAAAAGGTCATTCAAAAACGTAGTTTCTACACTGGAATGCACCTGCTATTTCCTAAAGCATTGCAGAACACCTTCAAACACAGAGATGCAATACAGTCCCCACGTGCTGCATGTGGAGTCTGCTGCCAGCAAGTACCCGCAGCAAGACGAGGGTTTCTGCTGAGGCTTTCTATCGGTAGCTTCATGGCAGTCCTGACTTCTTTGCTATACAGAAGGTAGTTCATACTCAAAGAAACTTTTGTTGTTGTTGCTTTGTACTTCAGTAGCGATGCGACGATACCAAGGACCGTGACACAAAAGAATTTGGAGTTCAAAAGTAAAATCATTTAATGAATGCATAGCATAGGCCTTATTCATTATGCTGAATCCAGCCTGGAGTTGGGCAATGCAAACGCTAATTTTCTATTAGAAATGTGAGTCTACATTGCTCATTTAGAAAATAGCATTAAAAAAATCAAGATGTTTGGCTAAAAAAGCTTTCATGCCATTTTGAACTTTCCTAGTATGTTTTTAAAAGCACAAGATAATCCTTTTTCTCAGCTATTGTGTTTTATTCTGTTGAGGGTTGCTGGCTGTAAAACATTGTACCTCCCTTTAAACTTTTCCATATAACTTGATTAGACAGCAGTAATCTCTAATGCTTTCATGTGCAAATTTAGGAGTGACCCGGAACAAACGAGTTTCCTTCATCGCCATAGCAACCAGGACGATGGAAGAATGCCACTCACCAGGCAATGCAAGGCAAATTTCATCCCTTTGATGTTAATTAACAAATTGCTTTCAGAAAAGTCAATGCATTTTTCTTCTTTAAATGTTTGTGATAAATTTTTAATACATCTGAAAATGAAAGAGAAATACAGAAGCATCAGCTACTGACAGGTGAAGTGTGGACAACTACCTTGACAGACAACCCACGCACTGGTGCTACAGCTGCAATGCACCCAATTCGCATCAACTGGCTGCTCAGAAATCACCTTGGGTGGATTCTGGATCTTGCAGTTAAGTACTGATGCTTCCAGCTAGTTCAAATAATTTCTAAGGCACACTGTGACGTGGGCCCTCCTATAACAAAGTGGTCCATCCCTTTTGAGTTTCTGGCACGAAAAAAATAGTAGGATATAACCTACCATTAAAAAAATCTGAAAGGATGAGGTTATAAGCATATCCTAAATAATTTTAACATATTTAGTGTGGAAATCACTTCTCACATACGCATTCTGTTTGCACAGTTCTTAGGCTACTTGTTACTTTTCCTCCTCTTTTCCCTATTGTCCTACTGCTTTACAACAGTTATCAGTTCTTAGTACAAATTCCTTTGGGGACTACTGATTTTTTTTCCTGATTTTGCTGATAAGCTGTCAGACAGCCAAAACCGACCAAGGAACCACATCATAGTTCCTGCTATGAAGGAATATGTCAATTCACTGCTCAAGATGCTTAATTCAGACTCTTAACCAGGGAATATGTTTTCCCTTCTGCCCCTTGCTTTTTAGGTCATTCAGGACTAGTCATTTGGGCTACAACTTCACTACAAATATAATTGTTATAATACAACTTCACCACAGACGATCTAAATAACTCCAGCTAAGTTCAAGTGAAACAATTGTATTGCAAACTAACACCCTAAACAAATTGATTTGATTGCTATAAGGTATATTCTTAGTGCACTCTGTTAATTTGTTATTAATCTTCTATTTCCTGATAAAACCACCTTCTGAAATAAATGTTTCTACTTGAAGAGAAGTTTGCAGTTAGAGGTGACACTGTAACTTGAGTCAGCAAAAAAAGTCCGCACTCTCTTCTATTCCCATGTATTCAATAGGGAGAGCAGAACCTTGCAGGGTCACAGGATGTTCAGGCACTGAACAGGCTGCCCAGAGAGGTTGTGCAGCCCCTGTCCTTGGAGGATTTCAAGACCAGACTGGAGGAAGCCCTGAGCAGCCTGGGCTGACCTTTGAGCTGCCCCTAGTCTAACCAGGAGGTTTGGACTTGCAGGTTCCTGAGGTCCCCTCCTCCAGCCTTAACTATACTATGAAGTATAAATATACTATCGAAAACCTGCAAGATACCAAATATTATGGCAAAAAGTAAATGAATGAGAAGTAAGTTTAAGAAATCTGTGTTTTTTCATGACATTACCTGCCCCAAATTACCTTTACCTACAGCTGAACCGAAACTCTAGTTTCACTAGAGCACTAGAGGCTCTAGTGAAGACTGAAATGTTAAGTTTCTAATCCCCAGCAATGATGCATTTACACCGGGAAAACCTTCCCATCCCCAAAACCTGATGACGCTACTCCAAGTGCCATAGAGCACTTCCCCATCGGTTAGGAATTGTGGCAGAAACTGCACAATGTTGTTCTGAAGAGCATTACAGTGAAAAATTCTCCCTATCTGTCAATTAAAAAAATTACAGAATAATTTCCACTTGTCCTGTATTTCTGTATGATCTTATTTCAGAAGCTTGCTTTTGAGCACAGCAGGAAAAGTCCATTCAAAGAATAATATGCAGGAATCCCACCAGACTATCACGGAACATAAAAAGTCACCTCCTTACTTTTCAACTATACTGAAAACAAAACCCTAAACAGAAATCTGCATGGCTTTAAAGCCAGAGAAGTAAACCTTGTGTGCTGTCTGGTGCCCGACATAGATCTCTCCCAAATTCACCCTCACATAAGCTACACTTACCTATACAGAATATAATTGTACAGTCCAAGTCTGTATCCAGGAAATTGACAGATACTGGCTCAGAACTCTGCTTTGAGCAGGGCAGTGGTAAAAGGGAATGGGGACAAGATAAATATCCCACTTTGTATAAGAAAATGGACTTAAAAAATCTTGGCTCTTTATAAGACCCCATATAAGATGCATGGGAACCCTTTGTGCCCAATAAAATAGAAACAGAAATGTCCAAAGTAAAAAGCTTAAGACAAATTCTAAAATAATTATTTAAATCAGAAATTTTAAGAGATGAGAAATTAGTTTAAAAAAAAAAAAATCAGTGTAACTATATCATAAAAATCATTTTAATTTGAATTCAGTAACTGAAATCCACATCCTCTTTGTATATGATATGAAAAGCTCTTCTTTCAACTCAGCATACATCATTCCCTGACGAGAGAATAGGACAGTTTCAGAGACTCAAAATTTGCTCTCTCTCTCTTAATGTTTCCTTTTTTTTTTAGTTACCTTAGTTACCCTCTTATTTATCTATTTATGTTACTATGCCTAAACCTCTTATGGAACAATTGCATTTTTATAAGATCTCCTGGTCAAACAGCTTTACCTGCTTTCTAGCAGGCAGGTTTTCAGCATTGTCTTTCCATGCTGGTTGACATGAAGGGACCTGTTTTCTCAAATATATGTAATTTCAGAAAAACAAGACTCCTCATGTCTAAGTTGGGCATTTTTTAGCCATCTGAGAAGGTATCATTCCTGTCTGCCAATTAGAGAGTGGGGCGGGGCAGAAGCAATCATGTTTTCTTGGAAAAACATGAAAATATGCATATGCAATACAGTAAATAAAATTAAAATAAACATGAGAGTTTGAATTCTATTTACTGGAAGTGGCTGGCTTAACTGTGCAACTGCTCAGCCTTGTATGTGAGTCATGCTAATGTATGAATTCATTCAATACAGTATGATTATTTTGCCAAGCAATATATTAAAAAACTCTTTACCAGAACTTCCCAGAGCAGCCAGTCATAGAAATTCATATCTCAGAATGAAAAGAGAAATCAGACTGTAGACTAATATGGAGCTACATTAGGATCCTTCCCAGTATCCTAAATATAGACTAGTACAGATAATCCTCACATGATTACTTTCTAAATTAGTATACTAAACCAAAATTACTATCACAATTTATTGGGAAAACAACTGTAGTTTCAGAAAAATACAGCACATGAGACAGCTCCCAGAGAGTATACATTTCTGATGTATTTCCAAGATACTTCTGTTACATGCAAAATGTTAAACTATCTATATCCTGTATGCAATATACTGTGTGGATAGAGATATATGCACAGAAGTAAAAGTACCTCAGCACTTTTACAAACATTAAGATGTAGTACTTTCTAATGTGTTTGCCAGCAATGGGTGTGGTGCCTGACTTCCACATTTAAGCGGATATTTAGTAAAGTACCGGAATACTGTTCATGAACAGCACAGTTGGAACACTGTCTTATTTCCTACATACATGATTTGCTATCTGGAAGACGTAAATGAACCCCAAAGTACTAGGAAAATAGCAAGTGCCTGAAAGCACCAGATCATTTTGAGGTGGAGTCACCATTTAAATGCAAGACAAAGTCTTTGCTGCACGCTTCAGCCCATGTCTGTCAGCTGTAGGAGCACACACCTACCACACGGATGACTGAATGACCACAAAGGCAAAGAGGAAAACTTTTCAGCATAATGGGAAGGCTCCACATACTTACTTATTTTTTCATCCTTTGTGACTATGAATGAAACAAAACAAAACAAAAATTCTGCTGGAATATTAGTATTTCAGTCTACTGATGGTATTTATTATTGCTGGTTTCTTATGACTGCTGGTTTCTTATGACTACTGGTTTCTTATGACTAGTGGTATATAAAAAAAGATTAAGATAGGATCAGTAGTTTAGTAGTGGTTTAGTGTCATGTAAGGAACTGAGCCAAATTAACGTTGGCAGACAGAGTAAATTAGTAGACTTAAATATTAGTAAAGATATTTCAAGCCTAACGAAGGAGGAATTTCCATAGCTATTTTGCACAAGGATCTGGATCCTGTCATCTTCAGGGGGAAAAAAAAAAAAAAAATAGGCATCGGCAAATTGTCTTTCTCACAGTGAGCAGAAATCTACAGTATGAGTAGCGAGAGGGAAAGGATGACAGTTCTCAATGATGGCACTAAAATTAAGCAAATGGGATTTTCAAGCAAAGACTTTTGCTTACACACACACTTTATTCACTGGTTGTTTCCGAAGCAGCCCCTCAGACTATTCTGTATTTGGGAGGTGTTTTTCAGTGCAGGCTGTACACCACCTGACACAACAGAAGACGCGGCTGTTACGGCAAAAAAAAAGAACCTGCTAAGAAGACAAAGGGGGCAATCTAGGTTGCACACACACAACTCTCACTAATAACTTACAGTGGAGCGTTTGGAGAAAGCACATGTCTCCCAAATATATAAACAGACCTCTGAAAATCAGGGCAACAATTCTGGCTAACAAAGAAACCCACGTACAGCCAAGAGAAGAGGTGCCTTCGTTTGCGACTGACAACCGAGCTGTGCAATTTCATATTGTCCCATTATGTTTCCCATTGAGACTCTCTATATGCTCTCCACAGTTTACAGGCTGAGGAGGGCTGAGGAGAGGCGACTCTCTGTTGACAAAAGAGCAAAAAGCAAAGAAAAGAAGTTGTAATTTTTCCTGCATGATGGCTGAACAATCACCAGGACACCTTTCCCTTATTAGACAACAAAAGGGAAATGTGAATATGTAATGTTTATTGGTATTTTCTGTGCTTGGCAAGCAGTAGTTTTCTTCTGCAACTGTGATGTGAAAAATCTCTTCATGCTGGATGGCTTTAGTCTATTGGCACCCCGATGAGCACTAAGAAAGAAGCACAGAAAGACCTGACATCAAATTGGCTGCCAACAACCCTCACTTTACTATAGTACAGAAAAGAGGAAAACAAGGATACGCACAAACAGTATGGGCTTCTTTTTCTGTGCTTGGTATCAAGTAAGTTGCTAATATGTTTGTGATATGAAAACATTTCACACATACATCAGTGCTTCCAGGCACCCAATTGAGACCATAGCAACAATAGACTTCACTGCATTACTGCAGGAAAAGCCTTTCCTCCTTTGCTTGCTTCAAGTCCTTTTTAAAGCAAAATCAGTGACCACTTGTCTAGAGATCAGCGTGCTTGTCTTCTCTCCGTGCACACTGTCAGCCCATTGCAGAAATACAGCAGAACCTGCTTCACTCTGACTACATCAGCGAGAACAAGAGCTCTAATATTTTGCTGTCTTAATTTCAGACCCTTTTAGCATCTTTCAGCCCGTCATAATGCGCAGTGTTGTGTCTAATTTACAGCACAGGATAATGCAAAACAAACATTCTGATGAGGAGATGGTGAGCTAAAGACAGCTGCTTGTCATAAAAAAAATAGAGCATATATTACCACTGTCCTGCATTGCCTTCCTTTTATAAAGCATTGCCCATCAGTTTAGCCAGGTAAGTCCACTATGAGCTACTTTCACTGCACTAGTTCTAAATGATTCAACAGATAAGTCCTTATCATAACAGCGCTAGAGAGAAGGTCTCATGAAGCCGGAGACGAAGCAGTCGAGAAGAAAACACACACCTCAGTTATTGATATAAGGGTTGAGTATTCAAAGCTGACTTACACTGGCTATTTACATTCTTATTTAAAGGATTCATAGTTTACTGTGAATCTTTTGACTTCAGATTGAATATACCCGAAACCAAATTTGATTTAACTTCTATTTAATTAAACAAGAAATGTTTAATCAAAAACTTCAGGAACTTGACAGAAATAAAATATAATAATCTAATTATAACACCAGTCAAACATGTCCATTAATGCACTCTGTCCAAAGTTTAATAAATGCATTTATGTCCATACATACATACATCATTTCCAAGACATACTATCTGGGAGATATACTTTCATTAAACATATTTCTTAATTGTTGAAAAAAGTCAAAGCACTAGAACTACAATAATTCTAAATTCCTTTTGTTTTCCCTCAGATGCAATTACTTGCTTTTGCTTGTAGCTCTGCTCACATTCTACCTAGATTAGCAGTGTGCTGCAGATGGCATTGGAAAATACCCCAATACGCTTGTTTCTAAATTTTTTTTAGCTATTTTTTTCTTTTTAATTCAAGATTTTGCTCATAATACCTTGACACTCCCAAATTACATCACATAGACTGTTTGCTTATCAGTGTCACACTGAGAATAAGAAAAACATTTTGCATGCATCTGTTGAATGATCGCAACAAAATATATTTAAGCACAGTAAGACAAATCATTTAGAATTTAGCAGAGAGCCCTTGTCTTCAGGAAGGTTAACACAAAAACTAACTGGTGATAAACTTCCTATAGCTGAGAAATTATAAGATGTAGTGTACAAAGCACTAATCCAGTTTACAAGCCTCATTTTCCTGAGTAAGTGTGTGCCTTCCATCAACTGTATTTCAAACACAGCTATTTTCCAGGTTCTAAAGAACACATTTTCCCATAATGACCACAGGATTCTTGTAACTATTTTCAACTTAAAATTTAAGAAACTATTTTTCATGGCATCAAAAGCTGAATTTAGAATACCGAAGGAAAGGACTTGCATTTTTTCGTCCTTATGAATATTTTTTTTAAATTGCAATTTTTTGGCATACCCTAAGGTTTGTATATTTTTTAAGTTCCAGCACATTATCAGCATCAAATGCTACCTATTTGCTGCTAAGCTGGTATAATAAATCAATTCCTTATTTTTTATTTTAGCGGCCAGGAAGGAAACATCAGAATTCGGAGCATTATATGTGACATTCAGCCAGGCAATCCCTATATAGTTTGGTAGGTTTGATTCGATTTTCAAAGCAAAGTGTGGCCACAGATGCTTTTGACACTGCTGCTCACTTACGGGTTGCTCAAGTCTTAGGTGTCCTTAGGATATCCACTTTTTACTGTCCTATATAATATTTTTTAAAAAGGGTAAAAAGGAGAACAACAACAAAAACGATTAAACAAGGGTGATGTCAATGCATTACAATGTCAAAATCCTGTTTCATGTCCATCAAGATGGCTCAGCTCACAGTCATGTCGCACTTTGATGTCATGGAAGTAAGATTGTGCTGCAGTCTCTGAAGCCCTTTCCCTTGTCAAGCATTTTGACTTTCATGAAAATAAAATGAGGAGAGGAAGCAATGGGGCTCAAAGACCCAAGCAACACACAGAAATGCTGCCATAAAGCTAAATAAGCTAACTCTAAAGACTATAAGCAGAGAGCTACACAATAAGGAAGCAGATACTTGATTTCATTTTAAAAGTTAAATGGAAATCCTCTATTTCAGCACTTGGACTTCTAAACAAGACATCTTAAAAGAGAAACACACAACCCAAGAAAAAAGAATCCCGTATCTCAGTACTTAACATAATCAGGTTTTAGCATTACAGAGATTTCTTTTTCTGCTTTTACTTTAAAGCAACTTCCTAAAACTGACCTGCCCTCCCTGTCATTGTTCATGGTCACAACCGATGTTTTATGAAGTGCAAGCACTGATGGGGATATTAATTTGTAAAGGGCTTTGGTTTAATGTGACAAAAGCCCTTAATTCTCCCTCTGAAATAAAGTGTGAAAGCAGAAACACATTAAATGCTCGCTACTAATATTTCATGCCGAGATAACAGAGAGCCCTTATATTCAGGCCATCCTGCCCTCACACACACCTACTCTGTCCCCATCTATAGCAGATAGAGGAGACTGCTTCCTTTTAACATTTTTTTTCTTAAAAACCAAACCAAAACAAAACCAACCAAAACGGTAAGCATTAGAACAGTCACTCCCCAAATATTCAATAACATCAGTCAAAAAATGGTAGATTGCTGGGGAAAAAAAAAAATAAAAAAATTTACAAACATTAAACAGAACACATTCAAAGCCTTCCTGCTCTGGAATCCAGCTCCCCTTACACAAGTTCCCATCTGAGTAGCAGTAAAAGAACTTAATGTCTACAGCTGCAATTTATGGTATCTGCAAACATGAATAACAGATGAATCCAATCGGAGCGACAAATGACCGAGCATTCCCCCCACCCCTGTATTTCAGAGATCATTTGCAGGGGATGACAGTTCCTCCACGCTCAGCTGATAGAAAAATGCCACAAGCTTTTGCAGCACCTTCTGCAGAACCATATAAAGAGGCAAGAGCACAGCCAAGGCAGCTCCCTGACGCCAGCTCTGGGGAGCCCGCAGCTCCGCTGGCAGCGGGGAACAAACCGAGCGACCCTTCACAGGGCGCCCCGGCGCTCGCTGCAGAGCACATGCCAATTTAGCAGATACTGCACAAGAGTGCAAGGATGGATGAACTCTTGAGGTCATACAAGGCCAGAGCTGGGAATCCTATACATAACAAAGTCAGATAAATTAAAAAGCTTATAAAAAATTAAGGAAGGCCACCTTGGTATCACCTATTAAATTCTCCTTTTACAAGGCAGGCTAAGCTGTCCGACAGTCAACTTCCTTTCCACTAGGATGCTCAGATCTTCCTGCAGGGACCCCCCTCCTTGCCTTTAACTAAACTGAGTGCAACATTTGCTTTTTCCTGCAATGAAGAACCTTCTCCATTCACCACAACCTTTCAAGGACAGTAAACGGCAGCCTCACAACAACACGGGCCAAATCCCTGCGCACTTTTGACCGCATCCCATCCGGTCCCAAGCTGCTTCTGTACAGCTGAAGATCACTTACAGAAGTATTGGAAAATATCTGGCACACAAATAACTGTGTGTTTCGTTAACGTAACACATAATCCCAGATGGGTCCACATACTGAATGACAGGCAGACAGAAATGATTGCCGAGAAGAGGACGCAAGACTAGGAAGTCACTAGAGACAGCCTAGAAGGGCTGGGGTTTTTTCTCCTGTTATTTGGACAGGGAACATAAACTCTCCCATCTACAAGCAGAATCGTATCTATGGGATATGACAATATGTGGCCTCTACAGTTGGGTGAGATGAATACAAATAGTCTTCGCCACTGAGTGTGAGGGTGAAAAGGAGGAGGAAGAGTCATGTGCAATACAGGTGTTTCCATACAAACTAGAAAAGATTGCAGGTGTCGATACTGTACAAATCTATGGGTGAGTATAGACCCATATGAACCATACATAAATATATGGTGATTGTGCATGTTGTGTATATGCCATAAAACTGGGCTGGTTTCTTCATCTTTTATAGGAACAGGGGGCAGCAAATTACACTTTAGTCTTATGCTCTGCTGATCCAACAGGGGGAATTTGGCCAGAGAGGGAGAACCACTCCTGCACGGCAGACCCCCCAGGGGTGAGGAGTGCCTGGAGAAATTTGTCATTCTTCTGCTGTTGAACAGGGTCTTTTCTTCTAAGGAGGACCAGCAACACTGAGTGGCTGCTACGCTTCTGCCATTGCTTGATATGCAGCTGCTTTGGGCTTTGATGGAACATTTTAAAAGAGACAACCCAAAGGATCGTAAGAATGCAACCCCCACCATTCTATGATTCTATGAAGAATCACGTGCTGGGTTGCACAAGCTTTGTCCAAAGGAGGGATGGATTTTAATACCTCCTCCACATTGGGAAAACTGGAAAGGATGCAAGGAGGTGACTTAAGCAGCTGGAGGAATTTTCACAGAGCAAATGACATATGTAATATTCTCAGAGGAAAAGCCTACCTACACTCTGCTCCTGCCTGCTTCCCCATTCTTAAATTGGAACCTGAATTTAACTG
Source organism: Megaceryle maxima (assembly GCA_024605025.1). Classification (NCBI taxonomy): domain Eukaryota; kingdom Metazoa; phylum Chordata; class Aves; order Coraciiformes; family Cerylidae; genus Megaceryle; species Megaceryle maxima. The sequence continues at coordinate 57,443 of JANHGN010015547.1, forward strand.
AGGACAATTGTTTAACACGCAAAGCGTAGAAATATCCTAGGTCCAAAAATAGCCCGTTTGCTGATATCAAAAGGAAAAAAGGAATGATAACAACAATAAGAACGTGGGGTTACAAGAGTCCATCGAAATTTCTGTTTTATCTGCTCTCTTGTTTGAAAAAACAACCCACTGTGTATTCCCAGCCATGATTTTTTGATGTTTCCCAATAGAAAGGATTACATAATTGTGTACATGTTATTACCAATGACACCGCTATGCCATGGAACCACTGGCAGTTTAAACTTAATTACAGATGGCAGCCTATGAAATAATTATAAAGAAAAGATTGGACAGCAACCACAGTGATTTCACGCTTCCTCTTCATGTGTGTTTAGCACAATATTGTTGAGTCCCTCAACTTTAAAAAATAATGTGAGTTATCAATCAGATGGCACTGCTGTAGACTAGGAGGTTGACTTACTGTTGTAGGAAATGATATCGTGCTATGTTTACCACTCAAAGTCCACGTCTTTGCAGAACACATCCCCGTCCCCTCTAAGACTGGCTATCGTCCACATAACGACCACTGCCAAAATAACTACTAATTAATAAGCCAGGTTCAGGGGCTGTTCGGTCTGGGCCCTATACCACATTGTACAATTGATTTTCAGAGCAGCAGGATATTCCCTCGGGCCTAAAGATCTGAATTGAAAGAGCAAAATTTGAGTATGAGGATCTTACACCTGCTTGATTTCATTCTATGGCATTCATTTCCAGCCCCAGTGAAATTCCCTCCCCTCCAAGAATTCACTAATTAAATTGCCAATGGCTTTGATACTGATGCTACCTCACTCCAGGGAGAATTTTGCCTGGCTCTCCAGAGATTATTTTAATGTGTTCCATCTTCAATTGGTAGGCACTTTTTAACCTGTTCCTTCCTGATTCCATCTCACCTTTACGTTAGTACTATTAGTGCATTAAGCCTGTAACTATTATCTTTTTAGTAAAGGGCTAAGGCAAAGTAGCTATTAAGCTTTTCAGCTTTCTACATACCTTTTTTTTTTTTCCCCTTCCATCCTCTTAAGCAGAGGACCCACAATTCCTTTTGTTATTCCCTGGCTTCTTACGCATTTTAAAAGCATGCTCTTTCTGGCTTTTACATAGTTTGCTAATGGTACCTCATTTAGAGCCTTTACCTTTCTGACTCTTTCTTCAGATTCATCTCCTCCACCCAATTCTCCCTTCTATAATTTTACTCTCTTTTTATACATTTTCCCAAAGATACTGAAGAATTCTGGGGGGCTTTTGTTTTGTTATGTTTTGGGGTTTTATTTTGTTCGAGAGGTTTTTGGTGAGAAGCAGAATAAGAAGGCAGATTAGGAGTATTTAAGTTCAGTACACTGGCTCTCTGTAACCCTTACCCTAAATACAGCTTCTTTCCTTACTTTCACAGGAGCTGTCCAAGCTCTTTGTGGTGAACAGCATTAATGTCACCTGCATCCCTCTCCTGTCACTCTCTCATAAAGTGCCTGTGATTTTCCAAACGACAGGATGCTGGCTGTTTCAGGAGCCAGTTGCTTCCGTTACACGATTTTTTTTTTTCTTTTATCCACGTGATTAAATAACAAATAATCTAGAGTTGAAGGCTGGTGTACGCTTTCAGTTTAGAAAAAATGATAAAATTTAGCATGCTTTTAGGATCAGGAGACTATTTTTCATCAAGCACGAGAAGGGTTTGGGAACATCTCGACATTAACACCCAGGCAGGAGTATTTTACAATTTGTATTTCAGATGGAATTTATGAATTAATCATTGTCTTTTCATTCTGTCCTCAGCTCTTCAGTCGGACATTGCACCATAGTGATAATGTTGACTGCAGAATCGGGCAACAGAGGCTGATTAATAAGTCTCTACATCATATTGTCACACAGAATAATTCTGATTGGAAAGAACCTCTGGAAATGATCTGGTCGAAACCCTAACTGCAAACAGGGCTAGTCTCAGGGTTAAATCCAAGCTCAACACAGGGTCCTTCAGGACTTCAAGGTCACGGTGAAGGAAACAGCTATGCAAATGTGGCTTATGCTATTGAAGAAAGCAAGCAGAAGTAAGAAAGAAAGAAATGGTGATGGACAATACGTCACCGACCTATTCGCACTCTTTGATATGTTGGACAGCTATTAATGCATACGCAGTTGCTTTAGGGTGTCTTTCTAGACCAATATGCCATGACTTAAGGAGAATTTTCCAACACGCTTTCCATATGCTTATTATTTCTGAGTATTTCAGCAACAGCAGAAGGTCACACCCACTCCTCTGACTAGAAATGTTTTTAGACTAAAACCTGGTCAAGGAACACTAAAAACATACCTAGATCATAGATGTATATAAAATCTCAAGTCTTGGAGAAAACAAAAAAGATGCAAGACCACAATACTTTCAAATCATATCATACAGAAGTCTACAGCATTAAGAAAGACCACTGTGTTATGATAGATAATATTGCAGTTAGGAGTTTACATGTAATGGGATATTGACTTGAAAGATGTGCAGCTTTATATTGAAAATACAAAATATACATTCTCGGATGACAAAACACAAAATACATCACATAGAGTAGTATAGTTTAAGGGACTGATTTTCCTCTACATTACAGTGATATAAATCAGGAGCAATTCTGTGAAATCAGTGGAGATACAGTGCGTGTAAGAAAAGAATCAAGTCCGACATTTCTGTAATCTACTCAGCATTTCTTTCCCTTATTAGCAGACTTGCCCTCAATTCTCCCCAAACAGAAGGGGAAGAGCAGAAAATTATCACCTATCACTGATAATGGTGACTAATAGTATCCCCTTATCAGACCAACTATTTAAATGTTTTAATGTAATCCTTCATAAGTCACTATGTCTAATTAACAGATGGAGAGAAGAAAAATTACATGAAAAATGCTGAGCAGAAATACACATACAGACTCGCTGCTGAACTTGTTTGACACAATCTGACATTTCTTGGTAAAAGAACAAAGTAATTCCAGAAATACTTGGTGAGGAAACTTCTAGGAATCCAGGCAAAGTAATCGTTCAAGAATATATAAAAAACTGGAGGAACCAATAGAGAGGTAGATGTTCTCAGAATGAAGCAAGAATGAGTCCGACATGCCTCATGTGGATATGAGAGAGAGAGACATTAATTCTTCTTCTGAGAGATTAATTCATCATGTGCTTTCTCCCTGTTCTGGGAGCTTTGCTGGGTCCTTAGCCCAGTCACAGCCTCCTTGGCTGAGTAAAGTACAACTGGACATACAAGATGCATGGTACAGAAAACATTTAGCAGAACAAAATAACTGCACAATTTTCGATAATAACAATGCAAGATTTATCTTTCTTTGTGCTTTCATGTCTGCAACATGTAAAACTGGAATAAAAGATAGCGATCACGCCTACAGCGCTCTTCAAGAACTGGAATCTTTGGGCTCAAAATGGGGAGACCAATCATTCAACCTTCTCACGAGCTGTTAACGAAAGCTGCACCAGGGCTTTGTGTCAGTCCAGCTCCTTAGCTGTACAGAGTGAGTTACTGGTCCAGCTCACTATGAAAATCGGATTTTTCTTGCCTCAGTTTTTGCTTGAACCAAAATGACTGTTATCAGAAGTTGCTACAGAAATTCAGTGAATAGCGTATTTCTCTCGGAAATAACACTGAACTAATGTCCTAACAAAGTGCTAGAGAGATTTGTCATTAGAGATTACATCTTGTGTAGGAGTTGTAAAAAGCAGCAATGTTAACATTGCCATAATTAAAAAATTCAGCCTCAGCTGCTTTGTTTTGCTGCAGAAGAGCTAGCCTGCTACTCATGGCAGCCAGTGAAATTCCACTGACATAGCTTCCACTTTGTTTTCCCTTCTAAACTGCCATAATACTGCTAAGTTTTGGAGAGCTCACCCTCTGCCTTTACTCAAGCATTCTACAGCAGACAATAGAGAAAGGTAAAACGTGAAACAAACCTACAGAAATTCTTTTTAAAACTTGAATAAATTGCTTTAGTAATATTACAGAAATATGTCTTGTGGTTTGAAAAAAATAATATTTCTACGGCTCTTAGATCTCTGAAAATGCATCAAATGCATTTTGTCAAATGCTCTTTTATTAAGATGTATTAATTTCTGTAGGATTGTATCACAGAATTGCAATAAACTGAATTTCAGCAGTGCTGAGGCAATGCCTGCGTCTCCTGACACTACCCGTTCTTGTCTGGCAGACAGGGAAGCTGGAGGATACGTGTAACCTTTTCTGGACAGAAACACTTTTTTCGGGGAATGGAAATAATCTCTGTGCACAAGCCTGGATAAGCCTGGATTAGCCTAGGACTGATAATAGTACTGACTTCTCCAGTCCGGTCTCACACATCAGGAAATATAAGCACGTAGAGAAATAGAAACTTTTTAAAGGTTTAGCAAGAACTACGGTCCCTACTGCTCCATTTGGAGGCCCAGTGAAGCTGCCCCAGGCAGCCTGTGCCACGGGAGACCTCTCCAGCTCTGTAAGCCTCTGCTTAACCTCTCCCAGGGCCACAGGTCAGAGTCACAACTGAGATCCCATTGTTCAGAAACTGCAAATGGTCCACAGACAAATTTACATGACACTGTCTACAAGTAGTGAATGTCTGTCATTATTTAGGTTTTATTCTGAGCTTGCTTTCTTCAGAACAGACATCCTCCCAAATCACAACATCCCAACCCCTCTCATAAACAGTAATTTAAGTGTCTTTGAAAGAACAGAAGAGGTCACTTCCAAAGCCCAGCATTCTGTGATTCTGTGAATAAGCTCCTCTGCTGACACAGGATCCCTTGATCGGTCTCTTCCAGCGGCACCTTAACTTACCCACGTGCTGCTAACACAGTACTGGCTTGTTGAGTTCAGCTCATGGGCCGATTGCAAAACCAAGACCTTGTACTTGGGGTTCTATAACCTGGACACTAGAGCACGGCAGTGTGAGGTACCTCACTGCTGACCACTAGACACATTAGGCACACATGCAAAAAGTCTTTTGTCTCCTTGGATTGGTTTGAATTCTGCTCTCAGAAGTAAGAGAATATCAATTAATCTCTCTCAATCTCTCTCATCCAACTTTGTGCCAGTTTCACAGGCCCCTTTTTACACAGTGAGGCTTATCAGACACCTATTCGCTGTACTTTTTAAAGGTATATTCCCATTCTCTGCTCGTTTTAGTTACTCTGCTTGTGAAGGTAGATGATAAGGCTGGAGAGGGGAGAGTGGAAATCAAAATAGAAGAGAGATTAATAGAGTGCCTTGCCTCTACAGCAGCTCTGCCTTGAAAGCTGCCACATCCCCATTTCTTGATGTAACATCATAAGATGATTTGACCTAGCATACCACATTATTTATAAATTACACTGAATATGCACTATGATACATTTGAAAAGATACCATTAAAGGATCTTTACACGTGGGGAGGGTGTATAGGCATTTTGATCAGAAAGAGAGAACATTTGCATTAGAAGAAAAAAATGTCTCGAGTCTTAGTGGGAGATGTAAAAAAATTAGTTCACTTATTAATAAGAGAAGGGGTTTTTTTGTAAGAATTTTTTTTTTTTTTCCCAATACCATGAGCAGAACTTTGAAGGGGGCCAAGAACACATGTTCCTAACTCAGATTAGGTACCCCTATTTTTCACAATCGTTGTTTTCCTTGTGGAGTCTCTGAACTTGTGAATTTTCCACATGACAAACTCCAGTAGAAATACAGAAGAATCCTAATGGCGTCAATTTTATTTGTCAGTGATTTTGAAAACACTTTGCATTATAGGATGTTTCTCATTCATCAAACTATAATTATTAGAATGAATAAAGCAATAAAGGTAAGCTTTAAGAGGTTAATGGTATAATAGAAAAAGGAAAGGGAATTCTGTGGAACCAAAAAAAAAAAAAAAAAAAAAAAAAAAAAAAAAAAAAGAAGCAAGCACTTCTACAGAAATAATAAAACTACAAAGCTTCCAGGAGCTTTGCAATATACTGCGGGAGGGAGGAAATAAAGCACTGCCAACAGTCACAGGTATACAGTATGAAAGTGAAAATGTTGCCAAGAGGGACTGATAATGGTTTTGTATCCATAATTCATTCATCTCCAGGGATGCAAGATTACGTAATGTAGTGGCATTGCTGTATCCTGGCTCATTACTAAGTCCTACAGATTATTCTGTGCATTCATAAACTGGGATAGTGTACGAAACACAGAGCCACTTTGTAAATTACTGACTCACATTTTCCTGAGAGTGCTGAACGCTCTCCCGGTTTGAAGTTCAATTTCATACCAGTGGTAAGACAGGGTGAAAGTCTGAGCGACAGCTCAATCATCATTGCATGGGCCAATCAGAAAGACTTGGATTAATCACACTGGTGTTGAAAGAAGAAAGAATAAAAGAGCATATAGACTTCCCACTTGATCGTTCCTTTGCAGTAACACAAAGGGTAACGGAAGCTTGAAGGAGACACAGATAAAAGTGGCAGTAATAAAAACTGGCACAGATGAAGTATGGGACTCGGAACAGGGAGGTGAGAATTGAAATAGTTCAGAAGGAATAGCAATTAAACAAGGGGGGCAGAGAGAGTGTGTTTGTGAGCATTAGTATGGTACAGAACATTTGGCACAGACATGGCAAATGAAGGAAAAAAGAATGGTGAGGAACCAAAAATAAGGTCATCGAAGAAACAGTGTAGAGCTGTAATGAAAGAAGAAGAAAGGAAAAACTATTTGGAAAATGACAAGATGATTGGAGAAGGGGTTATTGTAGAACCAAGAACAAATCCTAAAATTTTTAACAGGGAAGTTCAACATATGAGTCAGAAAGGCAGAAGGAAATGAAGAATGGAGTGGCCAAGAGCAGTACAGCAGTACCTAATCTGAATTAAATACACAACTTTCATTTCCACTGAACATAAATTCTTAGAAGATGTCTTTCCACATAAAACCTCACATTTTCCAATTAGAGAAGAGCAAATGTAACTCATCGTAGCAAACACTGTGACATTCCCTCCATTTACCCCAACCATGACAAAACCTGTGGGATACCCCTGAGGCTTCCAAAACATATCTATATGGTTTTTATGCTGCAACCACAGCTCTGAAATGCGTGATCTCTCATCTGGCTTTGAGAGCTGGCTTGTGTCAAGACTGTCCTTCAGGAACGCTTCCTGGAATGCTGCTTTTCAGACCCTAGGGGTGGGACTCCAGGAAGAAGCTACGTGAATTGTCCCAGCCTTTACCACCTTTCAGGATAAATTACATTGGGTCAGAGAAGGGACAATGGACACATGCTCTTCCTCAGTCTGCCATCAGGACTTTTCACTCAATCCCCAGTTCATCCAAACCCACAAGTGCAGTCATGAGGCTCCATGAGAGCACTCAAGAAGTAGCAGGGCAGGTGGGCTGCTGGTCCCAGAAAGCCTCAAGGCCAGCAGGGAGGCCTGGGGAAGTGCTCAGAGGACATCTGCGCTGGGCTGCAGCGGCACTGGTGAAGAAGCCAAGCTGAGACATATCATCCCAATCTCAACGTTTCACTGCAGTACTTTACAAAACAGTGAGCAGATGGCACACATATCACAGTAGTTTATCTGGAAATTGCCAAAACCAGGGCAACGCTAACATTTTGACAAGCTAAACAAGTACATGTGGATGCTTGAAAGCCTTTATTTTTATTCATTTAATTTTTAACAGTGTCCCAAAAAAGTTACTTTCTTTACCCTCCATATACTTTCTAGGCACAAACATCACCAAAGTGAGTCTGCATCACACTCACAAATGAACAGTGCGTGGCTCTCCCCAGGGCTGGGGAAACAAGAGATACTCAAAAAGTCAAATAAGCTGTGAAAAACAGCTGGAACCGAGTAACTCATTCTGAATACCCTGCTTTTCCCCTTCAGGTATGACAAGCTATATACATCTACTGTAGAATCTAGAGTTTTGAAACAATGTGGCAACCAAGCATCGCAGGACATGGAGAACCTGCTGCCAGATGATGAACATCTCCAAGAAGCATGAAAAGAAAGTGTATACTCAGAAACATAAAGCAGGTGCTTGCCTTGCACAGAGTGTTAACATCTCATGGCCAGCCAAAGGCCTGTGAAAGCTGATTGCTCCTTTGCCTATCGATCGGAAACTCTGCCTTCAAATTGCTTCTAGCTTTTCTTAATTGCTATCTTCCTGTAACTGCTTGACAGTTTGACAGAGACTGCATTTCTGAGTAATTTGTCCTTTTTGTTTAGTTAGAATGAGGTTTAAGATGCGGTTAACATAGGGAAATTGGGAAGGAATACTTTGCATGGAAGCACGGGCACATAGTAACACGGAAGGCGATCATTAACTAGCGCAAATAACTGGGATGAATTCTTAGTTGCAGCACCTTATGGTCGTGCCCATGAAAATGAAATCCTAAAATTTAATCTCATAGAAAAAAAAAACAACAGGATTTCAAAGTGGACTCAAACCTAGTGGAAGGAAAAAAAAAAAAATTAAATCTACACCACAATCTTCTGTGATATCACCAGGGCAAGCACAGAAAACAAAAGGGGTGGGGAGATCCAAAAGACTGAACTGAAAGCATCTGATAAAGCATCCGGCTCCCTTTCATTCTCTTTTTTTTTTATTGTGGGGATCTAGTTCTTTCTCAGTGATCCACTGCAGTGATTAGTACCTTACATTACCAGCATTTCAGCCTGCCGCTTCCATGTACAGGCGTGCCTGTCACGGCGTGCCTGCCACCATCCGCTCAGGGCTCCGAGTTCAGAGACGCGGTAGTATGCTCAGGGTTCCTTGGTTTACTCTTGGTTTGATTCATGTGTACACCTAGACTGGAAAGCCATCCACAAATATTGTCTTCAAGCCCAGGAGACTTAGCAGGAATCGTCACCAGAAGTGAAAGGCTGCTAATTGATCACTTCCAATAACTTCCTGATTTTAATGGAGTCTCCTTAAAGAAACATGCAGGCAGCAGCATTGGCAGCTATGTACATGAAGAAACAACAGCAGGTAAGGGAGCAATGCTGCTGGGAGAAATAGAGACGCTGCTTTTCATAGAACTGATGTGAATCCAAATTCTGAACGGTATTTGTTGAAATAGACGACAAGAAGATGCCTTAAATTACAAGAAGGAGAATCAGATTTTTCAAATTGCTATCATTTGGAGCACTTTGTTCTGTTAAAAAGAAGCAAAGCTCAAGGGATACCCATTAATAAATGTCCATTAATTAAAAGTGAAAAAGTTAATAAAAAGTTCTCATTGAAAACTAAGCTACCAGTTTTCCTTTAAGACAGAGAGCATTAACATAAGAATGCTTGAAGAGTCTCTTTGATCAAACATATCCTGTCAGATAAGGGAAAGCAGCACAGAAGCATTATCCTGAATGACATGATAAGATAATACGCACTGGTCAAAAATGAACACTTCCAGAAAGTCCCATTTCATACACAGAAATAAAACAGGAAATAAAATAGAAATAAAATAAGCAAGTTTGGGTTGCTGTACTTTTGAGTCTTGGACGACTACCGGAGTATTCTGCCGAGTCTATTTCCAGTATGTGATGAACTACGCAGCCTCAAGTTTACAAACCTGATGGCTGGTGGTATAAAAAAAAAGTAAATATTGTATGCAAGAGACCCTCTAAGAGCACAGCCTTGAAGCACTACGCTGGATTTTAGAGCTGACACATCTTTTGCTTTGTACCTAGACCTGTGACTACAGTATGTTCAAATATGCTCTTTTGTCGCAGATCAAATGATCCAAATTGCCTTCGGCTGAGTTACTGGAGAAACTGTCACTGTCGTCTTGGGAATTTTTCCCATCTTGGAACAAAGGACAGTTTTTAAAGCCACTGCCATCCTGACTGGTGGGTTGAATTGTTGTTTCCTGGAAATCCCTACAGATCGCTTTGGATATTCTAATTCTTTACTGTAGCTCTTTATTTTAGAGAGTGACAACTCAGGTTTTTTCTAAGGAGAACTGGGAAAGTAACCAAGTCTTTACATACACTGCTACAAATGTATCGCACACAAAAGCCTACTGGTTACATAAACTTGGGCAACTTCTTAAAAAGCTGATGGATTGGCAAATCCAAATATTGGAAATGTCAAAGGTATCTTTTTAGTATCTTTATCAGTAGTAGAGACTATACTGGTTTTAAGCGGAATGACTCAATCTTCCCGTAACCTTCTGTAACTTAACTTGATACCACAGCCCAGCCCAGAGTCTTTCCCATCTCTGTCATCTCTACCCTTGTCACATCTCCTATACCAGCAATTGCTTTCCCAAAAATGTCTTGCCAGGATTCAGTCAGAAATTCACGGCTACAGAGGTTGTTTGTTTATTTTCACGAGGGTTGACTTCACTCGAGTAGCAAAGCCACATAACTTTGCAATACAATGGTATTGCTACCATCTCAGTGACCATGGAAGTCTAAGTGTCCGTCGGCTGTAATCCAAAAATTGCTCATCACAGGTGTGTTCACAGCAAGTCTATGTCTAAGCTGCATCATGTATTCAGTGCAAAGCACATTTGTGGTAATCCTCATCATGTGTTTGGATTATAAAGGATGCACCGTTGCCATGCCTGGATTACTTCAATTTACCAGTGAATTTACCTAATTCAAGGTTTTCAATATATAACCTGCGAGTATATAACCATAACTCGCAACAGCAAGCTCCCCGAAGCTGGTCAAGAAGATCATTATTCAACATGTCCAAGTTGTTTCTGCACATAATCTTATGCTCTACTAGAACCAGATGCTCAGCAACATGAAAGGCAGGTGGCAGGGCAAAGGCTGAGCCGAGGATCATGGTGGGGCTGCAGCTGGCGCCAGGCGGCTGCTCCTGGCTTCTGCTGCCATCCAGACCCAGCCGAGCTGGGGGATGATGCTGATCCACTTACCATCCTGATTCTGTGTAAAGCAGCATTTCTCATTGCCTGCTAAATTTCTTCACCAGCATCCTTGATGTTTGGGAAAGAAACCCACGATCTGGCACACTGCCCTTCAGCGGCTGAAAACTCAATTTTGCTGCAGTACCTGCCAGGGTTTCCTCAGCAATTCAGGCAGTGAGATAACAGACCTGAAGCCCCTATTTACTGGATCTCTTACCTAATGTGGATAGCCAGGAAGGAACACACAGTTGTTTCCTGCTAAATAGTCAACCCAGTTTTATCACAAAAAGCAAAACCTCTCCACTTAGGTCTCAGAGACAAACAAGATAAAGGTTTTACGTATCAATAATTATAATAATAACTGGCTATATATTATGTTAGTATAAATTAATAATACCAGTTATATAACAGCACAAATATTTTACTAAAGCATTACTACTCTTTGTTACTGTAATGGTTCAGTTTTATTGTTGCTCCAAGTTTAATAGTAATACTGACCACTTAAATTTTAAAAGCTTTTGTTTGATCTGCTAAGAAAGCCTGGCATGGGGGTACATCTCATGGCACTTGCCTCATTCTCTCTTTCCCAAAATTTTCAACACCTCCAAATTATCCCCGTCCTTCACTTGTTGCATTTACTGTCATACTACGGAACGGAAGAAGTGTCAGCACACAGGTCACGATTTCACCATCAATTTTCTGAGTCCCTAGTCCTGAAGGATACTTTCTCATATGAAAGACACGCTGATTTGCGTCGTGCCACTGCAGTCCCTCACGTCTCATTTCACTGCCACGAGGGCCACACGTACAAAAGCAAAGCGACTTAGCGATAGGGAAGATCGGTGTCAAGCCAAGCGTGTGGCTGATCACAACCGCTCGTGCCAGCCAGTGAAACCAGCAGCGGCAGCGCAGGCTATAATTGATTCATGAGATTCAGTCTACACAGGAAGAAGGTGTTTCCTAAGCAGACACCATTCCTGGACTCACCAAATGCATTTCTTACAGATACGGGCAAACACAGACTGTAATTGAAGCAGTACTGAGGAAGGGAAAATATTAAATGAGGCTGTAAGCCTGAAAGAGAATTAGGCAGAACTGTAAAGAACACTTGGGAATTCTTGCTTCCACCAAAAAGCCGTGTTTATGTCATCTAGACACTAAGTAGATTTCTTGGAGAAAAACTGTTACATTATCTGAGTAAACATGTCAGTCAGGAACAACAACCAGCAATTTACAAAAATGATGCTCGATTATTTAACACTGAAAGAGGAAGGTTCCATGGGGAGAAATGTTTTTATTTTCATACTGTATCTAGAACAGGTTTAGGCTGAGATGGAATAACCATAACAAATACTATGGCTTTTGTTAACTCCTCAAAACTCCCCAGGTCTCCTACTGCCTTTTAAAGTAAGTTTTGGCTGTAGTTTCCCTATGCGACTCATTGAGAAATTCAACTCCACACTCCATGTGTCTTCCAAGGGATCCTCTAACGAGCAAGAGATCTTCCCAAGAGAAAAGAGGGATTGCCCCCAATTTTTAGGGAAAGAAGGGAAAACTTTCAAGTGAGCTGGGCTCTAGCATTAGAAACTCAAGAATTCCTTTTTATTTCACTGCTCTCAGCACATCACCTGATTAGGCTTTGAATCATGAAATATAGCTGCACACAAAAGGAAATGATGGAATTACACATTGCTCCCCAGTTATTCAGTGTTTTCATTACTGCAGGTTAATTTTCTCATTGTACTTCCGTGGGGTTTCTCCTAACTTAACATTCTTTTAAGGTAGCCTGTGTTGAGGGAATTATCTTGTTTTTTCAAAGCAAATTTCAGCTGATTACTAAGTATTTACATACTGTAATTTGAATGTCTAATTATACAATTAGTGTAAATACATGTAATATGGTTTATTTTTCACAAAAGCTGATAAGGTACATTGCTTTTTGCATTTCAGTGTTACAAGATTTTCACTGCCTGTAATACGTGATCCAGAAATTCACATTTAAAGCTATTTAATCATCAGTTAGCACTTTCCAAATGATTTGAAACACACTTCATACCATGAACCAAAAAAAGACATCTGTCTTGCTGCTAAAGCCGAGAGCTCCCAACAGTATCTTCTGCTCCTGAATTTCAGAGCTGACGTAAGCCTCTCTGTTTTTCCCTTGCAGGGCTTCATGGTAAGTTTCCTTCTACCTTAAACTACATGAAAATTAAACTGCATGAAAATTCACCCATTGACTCCATTAATACATCACTGCTGGCCTAGGAGACATTTTCATGTAACTTCTATCGACATTTATGATGATACCTTGATGAAATAAGGAAAAGAGCACTTGGGAAGATAAAAGAAGATGCCCCTCAAGTTTTAGAGATGCTTCCTTCTTAAGCAGCTACAGATACAACAACTTCCTAATTAGAGGGCAGGAAAGTGCCTCTTTAGTCTCAGTTGCTAAAGCAATAATGCACGGGCACCGAGCTGCAGAAAGCTGCCAGCCACTTTTGATCCTCCTGAAAGATCTCTTAAAAGGTTTCTAGAATCAAATTTGACTAAATCTGAGGCTTCAGATATGATGCTAGTTCCGTAAGTTTTATAAAATGTCACGGGGACTCAGAGTAGAAGCACGCAAAAAATCCTGTTTCATTGCTCTTGGGGCAACTCGTTTGCAAGTGATGAGGCCCGTTGTTCAGAAATGCTTTACCACCCTCCAGAGATGCAGCACTTGACAGCCATTAAAACCACCATTTCTATACCAAGTATAGGTAACACAGATCAACACTTAGGTGTTAAATCTTCTAAATTACTGCACTGGTTCTGAAAGACTGAAAATTAGCAGAGAGACTTCAACAATTTCTGTAGAGCATGGACTGTTATTTCTCATGCAATGTAAGTTTGTCAGAGTGGCTTAATATTTTCAGTTTAAATATGATTTTCTCTCACCCAAGACAGTGTTGAACTCACATGTTCCATTTATTTAAACTTTTTTTTTTTCCCCAAACTTGACTTTATTTTAATTAAGCATATGGAAATCTTATTTAAACAATGTAGAAAGATCAATTATGTAAGGAACATTTCTGAATAATATGTTATGAAAAGATTCCTTCATGTATATTTTCTTAACTTAGTATTCACCTCACGGTGGAAAAATCACTTCAGTTGGATATCGAATTTTAAAGCACCCTGCAAAATTGCGTCAACATTTCATGAGAATGAGTCTCATGTTGTCAACATGAAGCTTTAACTTCAGCAGCCACTGTTATTCCCCCAAATGCCTTTCATGGAAATGTCCTTCACAGAAAGTAATTTTAAGAGGGCAACTATAAGAAAAGCAAGACCTTGACACCGGCCTCCACAGTACTAAGAGCTACGAGCCTTGCCTTGAGATGGCTGCCTGGACTACCCTGTTTCTAAGGTACAATCGATGAAACTCTGCAAGCACATAATGTTTTCCTAAGTCTACATCAGATTTTGCTCTCCTCGATCACACTGAGAAATATCTTATCCTAAGAATAATATTAATATGGTACTACTTACAGCAGTTCACCTTTTGACATGTAAAGATTACAGAATCACAGAATCATCTAGGTTGGAAAAGACCCTTGGGATCATCGTGTCCAACCATTCACCCTACTCTACAAGTTCACCCCTAGACCATATCCCCCAACACTACATCCAAGCGATTCTTCAACACATCCAGGGACGGCATTTCAACCGCCTCCCTGGGCAGCCTATTCCAATATCCCACCACTCTTTCCATGAATGTCAGGAGAAATCAGATTCTGACCTAAAGATAGAATTTATATATGTTTCTCTAATTCTTACTGAAAAACAGGACACCATTAAATCACAGTCAAAAGACTCAGCAGTCTGAAAGAATAAATCAAACCTGTGAAATATTTGAGAAAAAAAGAAACAAAAAAGAAAAAAAAAGAAGAAAAAGGATGTTTACTTCAAATAAATACATCGGAATAATTTAAATATATATTTCTTAAAAGTCTGGTCCCAGCAACAGAATATAGTCAAGTCATTCACAATGTTCAACTTATACTTCATTTTCAGCTTATTTTTATGACCCCTCCCCACTGTCCTCACTGAGATTAAAGTATGTGCTTAAATTTTCTATTTAATCAAGGACACATTTATGAGGATAATAATGCATTTATAGCATACATTTTTCTACTGTAAGATGCAACTTACAAACCAAATGTGAGGAATATCATGTTTGGCAGCATTCCCTAAGGGAGTCTGGATCTATAAACACATGGAGGTAATGCGTGCGTTAATGCAATTCTTCTTCCATTCTCTTGACAGTTATAATATAAATAACATTTTCTCCTTAGGAAGCAATCCAAATAAAATCAAACCAGTATATTAATATCTGTTAAGGCAATCTACAACTTGGTAACTGTTTTAGAACTCCCATTCTGTGAGAGACTGTAAGAAGCTGGATACAGACACGAGGTAGCAGCCAAGCATCACATCCCACTGCACAGCCCACGCAACGCTAGGGCAGCTGCGGTATACCTTGCGGTACCTTGCCCTGGAAGACAGAGGTATCTCTCCGCCGGACTGTGACGGGGGCTTAGTCATTATTCTTTAGCTTTATTCTCTTTATTCTTTCACTTTACTTTCAAACAGTCTTTGTGCGAGTCCTCTGCAAGTCAGGAGTTTCACCGAAAGGCTGGACAGACAGGAGGGCAGGATGAAGCTCCTGGTCCGTACTCAGAGCCACTCTGCAGGAACAGATTTTTCTGAGAATGGGGAACTGGGGGCTGTGGCCAGCTCAGACACGAAAAATTACATCCGCTGCTGTGATCTGCCACTTAAAAGCAGATGGAACTTTTTTTTCCCCTAGAAAATCTAAGTTGGGCCATAGGGTCTAGTTAAGTAAGACTAGAAAGCTCTTTTATGTATCAGCCAGAATGAATCAATTCGGTCTGTACCAAAATAGAATAACTCGCAAATAAACACAATCATACCAGCCACTCATTTATATGTGCTGGACTAATGAGCAGACGTTCAAAAGAGCATGACAAAAAAGCCAGACATCGGCCTCGGTTCAGTGGAACACAAGGAATCCCTAAGATTATTTTTTTTTTTTAAGAACTTGCCAGTTAATCAGGAAATACACAGAAGCAGAGAATCAACAGATTGGAAAACTCAGCAAAAGATCCAGAAGTTAGAAAAAAATGTGGGTTGTGAATATTTTGTTCAAATTAATATTCTGGCAGCTACATTTTGAACAAGCTGTAATTTGTGTAAGGCACCTTCTGTTAAATTTGTGGCACGGAATTACAAGGACCAATCCAACTTGAAATCAAACCATGGATTTGCATCAGTACATCTATTTACCCTTACTCACCCGGGCCTAAACAACTGAGAATGAGATATTTACAAGAAGAGAATGCAGATAAACACTTTATTTTACCTTCATGAAAACAAGATGCATTTTATCTGTCCAAAGAAACTAAAGGACCTGTGTAAGTCTTTGACCAATACTCAAGCTCTGACAGCCTTTGTTCTATATATTAATTTCGTACAACACATAAATTCATAGCTGGCAATGAGGTTTGAGGAACAGAATTAAGAAAAGGGCTAATCTATCAGCTACATTGTCAGCACTGTATTTAGAGAGATGAAGGCAAAAGTATTAATCTGTCAAAATCGAAGCCATGGACAATGCTCACTTCTGCAGAGTGGCTGAATCCAATTTTTTTCTGCCATGCATTTTATTTTTAAGCGCTTACTAAAAAGGTAAATCACTTTAAGAGGGGTATGTAGCACAACAGTGACAAAATAATCCGGTAGAGAAATACAGTTGACAAATTATATCTTAAGGAAAAATGACTGACTGTTCTTGCTAGGATAATATGGAAACTAATGGGAAAATAGAACAAGCAGCATGAAAACAAACCAAAACCCAGCAAAATTATTGTAGATTTATTGCAACACTTCAGCCTGCTACAAACATTATTTCAGCTCTGATCCAATGTTTTCCATATCTTCATTTTTCGCTCCTTATGTTATCACTGGTGACATCAGCCATACTGGTTGGGCACAACTCAAACGAGCAATACCTAGGAATCTAGAGGGGTAATTTTACTTTCCCATCAGTGATCCGATGTTTCCATAGACATCCTCAACTGTTCTACGGCACAAATAGCATTTTCTGAACATCACAGACCAAAATGTTTTATTACAATCAGTTATCTAGAGAAAAACGTTTTAATGTCAGCCAAGCTTTAGAGGCCACTCAGAATTAGGTGGATCGCACGTGCTCTTCGGAGCGATACCACTGATTTCACCTGTGCCACCATGCCATCTTCTGAGCTGATCATGTGCACAGTCTCCCTAAAGTCATATTTTATATATTCAGCGAGGCAACTGAATGACACATAGTGGGCATACACCTGATCTACAATTGAAAACAGCAAAGCACATCTCAGGTTTGATGTCAAGTGTGCCATGTATCTATTCTTTGCTTTATTTCATGCAATATAAATGGCTTTGATAACCACTAACAAATTATCATGATCCAACCAGCTTTCCTATTTTAATGATCAACATAATCTTATTATAATAAAATTTGAAAGAAAATATTTCCAGGTCACTGCAGACATGGAACTCAGATAAACCTAAAGACACAAGTTATACCAAAAACGGTGTAACAGTCCGTGCTGTAACCTAACGCAGACCGTGCTGGAAAGCAGCATCATCCAGGCTTTGGAAGAACAGTATTCATCCTCCTCTGTTGCTTATTAGAAATTAAATCGTTTACAAGCAGTAGGAACTACTCAGTCAGTCACGGAATAACTTAGGATGGGAAAGACCAAAGGAGGTCATCTAGTCCAAACTCTTCAAAGTTAGATCCAAGGTGAGCTGGATAGAGAGATCTGCTTCTTAAATGAGGCAGACCTGTCAGCCAAAATCTAATCTCATATACTGCAGAGAGCATTGATTTTATGAAATCAAGTCACAAAGCCTAGAAGCACTTCCACCTAATAGACACCACAAAAAAAGCCCACATAATACCAGAAACAAATGCAAATACTACAGAGCCACATTCATCACTGTAATGCAGTACCAGCAAACCCATCATACTGAAGCCTATGAACAACTTCTTCAGAACACAGCAAGCACAAACGCAGCCTCTGCCTTTGCAGTAAATTTTTTCAGTGCATGATATAAACAAATGTCTTGCCTATGTTAAGTCCCAGAAGGATACAAGCTGTTGTCTTTGCAAAGTTCCTTCAGAATGGAAGCACAACTCTAGCTGGCAAACTAGTTTACAAACATCCGCACCTCTGGTAGAAGCAGAGCATAATCCCCAAATCAGGGACTTCTAATATTTTCTCTGAGGACTACAACACAACTCCACAGATAAATCTGTTTCAGGCTCCAAAATATTAGATATAAAGAGCGGGACTGCAACCCTGAGAAATGCAATGGAAGTCGCAAGAGCAGAACTGCTCAAGGAATAATAAAAAAATAAAAATAAATCAAACCACCCAAACCAAAAAATAAATAGGCTCTGTGAAGACTGGAACTATGAGGTATCTGTGGGTTAACAGCAGGACAAACTTGTGAAGGAGGATGCCCATCCAACACGCTGGAATGCCATAGCCCACCTGCAGGGAAAGGCACATTTCCTAGGGAGGAATGCCAGACCTTGGCAGGGTTGCAACAGACACTGACAGACAAATCTCTACTTTCCTATGGGTATCTAAAGACTGTTTGCTGAACCACCCTTAGCTTCTTACTCTTTTCTTCAGGCTGAGTATATAAATGTAGCAAATTTCCTAGAGCTGCAGATTAACTCAAATCCAGCTTATACTGATGCTGTCCAGGGAGGAATATTGTAATACCAAGACCAGGCTCTTCCCATGACCTTACAAGCTGTACTGCCACCCCATATTCACACTCTGCAGAACTGTGCATTGCATATGCAAGCTCTATGGTGACTGATGAGACAAAGAGCTTCTCAGTTATGAAGCTTCAGAGTTCAGTTTAATGGGAAAAAAATAAAAAAAGAGTCAGTGCACAAACCAGCTTGCAAGTGGAGAAAAAAAAAGGGCTTACATAAGTGGGTGACCAGAACATTTTATAAGCTACCTGGCTAGCAGAGCTGCCCCCGGAATGGCCAGAGAGAGACTGCTCTTCAGACATCAGAAGCAGCTGCTGCAACAGCTCCTTGCTGAGGAAAGTCAGTGGCAGAAAAGGAGCTGTTGTAGGCATATAGGAAACCCCTGTCCTCCTGCTGGAGCTGGTCCTCTTTCCCTCTCTTCTCCTTTCTCATTCCTACCATGATTGTAAAAAACCTTAAATAGGGAAAAAGAGCCCAGAACAAATTGATTTTAATTAACTTTATCTAAAAAAAAAAAAAAAAAAAAAAAAAACAACCAAAAAATCAAAAATTTGTCAGACTAATTGAATCTGTTACAGTGAAACAAGATGTTCCATTTTCCAGAGCATGTGATTTCTTTCTAATACACATGAAACCTTCTATCTCATCAATGAGCATAAAGCAAAAGCCACTTATGTACAATATTTTGTGAAGGATATGGAGTTACATAAATGACTTTTGAAAAAATTGCTTTACAGTGCTCTGTTTGACATACAATTCTTTTCCCTCTTCATGGGTAAATTGTAAAAGTATTTCTAAACAAAGTCTTGTCATGAACTCATCAGTATGCACATTCTGTGCTCACATTTAGAATCTATTTATAAAATCAATTCTGTTCTGGGCTCTGACAAACAAAACTGAAATGCAGCTGTGTGACATGTTGATAATTTTCATTAGTTCTAAAAAGCCTCAGTAGAAATTACAATCTTACTTGTTATAACCAAATAATCCTGGAGGACCCACAGGAAAGGGGACTTTTCTATCCTATTTTTTTTAAAGGTAAGAAAGAAGGGGGAGGAAAAAAAGTGGATAAAAATTGAAAGGAAAAAGATGAAAACAATACCACAGATGTACATGCTTGAAGCCATGCTGACTAGAGAAAGTCTTCAGCTTCCCTGTCAGAGATCAACTTATATTGAACTACCTTTCCATTATTTGCACATCCTTTATTACATTGGAGCAGTATTTGCTCTATTTTCAAATGAGTTTGTTATTTTAAAATCTGAAAACCTCCTGGTATTTAACATATGAAGCCCAAATTCAGCAACTACATCTTTGAACAAACAAACATAAACGTATTTTGTGTGCAAAATAAATAGTAGAGCTTACAAGGATTCCTTTTGGAGAATTAGGTCATGGAAAAGAAAAGCACAAATACTTCAAAATAGTAATGGGGGAAGGCTTCAGAGAAAAAAAAGAGATATTAATTTCATTGTTATATTGTCTTTAAAATAGCAGTCCAGGAAGTAATCAAGTAAAGTTTATGTTTATTTCCCCCTTTTCCTATGTTTGATAAAGAAGGCAAATGTGGCTGTTATATTTTTTTCTAACAAATATTTGGGGGGGGGGGGTGGGGGGGGGGTGATGTATTTTTTT